>CATIWR010608137.1:0-35544 GCA_949677035.1 Omphalea diandra | reverse complement strand
CCTTTGGGCAGAACATGCACATGTAATAGAATTTCTAGTTATGAAACACACAATTGAGATCACACTAGTTTCGAGAAATCTATCCCTTTGGGCAGACAGACTCTCTAGACTAATGCAACTCTAAGCACAAATAGTTTCATCTCAACAAACTCTCCTAAAATCAATACATCTAATAACCCCCTTTGGGTAGGTTAATATATACATTAATTTGGAATTATCTCTTCATTCCAACAAGCACTTCCAAAATTAATGCATCTAATAACCCCATTTTGGCAGGTTATTAGATACATTAATTTAGAATTATCTTTTCGTAAAAATTAAAAATAACTCTACGAATTTCAATGAATGTCCCACTTTGCCAGTAACACCCATATCAACTCATAAAATTATTTTTAATTAGAGATTTATAATAGCTCAATTAAAATACATTCTAAATACAAATATATATTAAAAAAATATACAAGATACCAAACACAATATACCTTAATTTAAGCACATGATTATTTTCTCATATATGTGCAAAATAAATATTTATTATTTATTTATTTAATTTTATCACAAAATTAATATTACTAAATGATAAACGGACAATCAATTATATATATATATATATATATATATATACATATTAATAATTATTGAAATAAAATTAAAATATGCCACGAAGAATTATGAATATAAGCATACCTATCTAAATATTTGTCTGCATAAGAAAATAACAGATGAAACATTCGGCCGAGTTGGTTAAGCGCTAGGTTAGAATTCTGCGGTCGTGGGTTCGAGACCCACGTCATGCATCCTTCCCCATCCCTTTCTTTTTTTCCTTCTCCCCTTTTCTCCTCTTCCTTTTCCCTTTCCATTCCACCACCACTACTGTCACCATCGACCCACCATGCCAATACATACCCATCGACCTCAAATCTGTTATTCAAGTCAATTTTGCCATAACTCCCACAACATCAAGAACACACACTCACCAAACTGGGCTTGCAAGCCGCACCAAAGGCAGTCAACTACACCGCCGGCGCCGTATAATACATCGCGGCCAACAATCCCGTGTAAACGGACCGACCTTTTTAAAACAAGTATGGTGTTATCGGCATTTGCATTTTAGAATACAAGTCTGACAAAGATTGAATCAAGGCCGCACTTTAACCGTCTGATTAGGTTGGTGGATGATGCGAACGTGGGAACGATGAAGCATTTTGAATATATGGTTTACGCCGATTTCGAGGCGTTGATGGAGGAGGTGCAGGAGTTCACGTCTCCCTTTTTTTCTTTGGGAATGGGATTGTAGAAAGAAAAGAGGAATAAAAGAAAAAAAAATTTGCAGAAAAGAAAAGTTTTGGCAAAAGTGGGTTTCGAACCCGCGACCTATCAAACTCTCTTCGCCTCACCAACCATCCTAGTTAAGCAAATAACTTGTTACCATAGGGACAAACAAAGATATAGCAAATCGATACAGTCGGTTATCAAAATAATAATAATAATAATAATTTTTTTTGTTTAACAATACAAAATATTTAGGGTTCTAAATCACATACAATCCAGTCTTTGATACCGTATGTAAGAAAATTTTCAAGATCTAGTACATGAATTTAGAAAAATTTTTCAAGATATAGTATATGAATTTAGAACACCAATTAGAGTTAAGCGCAAATAAATTGCGTACCTGTTTGCGCAAGAGATCCGAAAGCTGAAACAAATTGCATACCTCTTTATGCGTTAAATCCCAAATTGTTCTGTGTCATTATTCCGATCACTGAAAAACAAAAACTCGATAATAGGTCAGAAGGGTTGAAAAAGGGAGTTAAGTCTTTCTCTCCTTGACATTCTCTCAAGATGACTACAATGAGCGTAACAATTAGAATATATTTTTTTTTTGTTATGAAGGCATGAGAGGGGACCTAACCTATTTATAATAAATTTTGACAGACCCACCCATTACAGGTCTATGTTAAAATAAGTCTCTACTGACCGTCTTCCATATTGTCTCACAAAAGAGGTGTCATAAGTTCATAACTCAATTGATCACATTTTAATTAGGTTACCTTCAATCAATAAACTATATTATTCAGTCCGTTTATAAATAATAAAAATAAACTCATAATTAATATTTGTCCACGTAAAAATTCTAACATGCTCTACAAGAAAATCGGTATTTCTTTGCTTCTAAATTGGACATGAAGTGGCTACAGCCTAGTGCCATCGTGCGACACATTTGAAAAATGCTGAGTGCTAATTATATCCTATTCTGAAGGCTACCAGTGTGTGTTTTCGACCATGCGGAATTTGAATTTCCCATGTTTATCATCTCATTTCCTTCGTTTCAAATGGTCTCGTTACCTTCTGCATGCACTCAAATTTTGGTTCTCATTTTTGCGTTATGTTGTTTGTGAATAGATTCTGTGAAATTTAAGGTACGATGCTATCTTAAAGTGCTCACAAACTGTCTTAATATAACTTTCATTATTAAGGATTGTACGATCGTTTCCACCAAATTTGTTGCCTTATCTTGACTATAGTATGCAGCGTACCTTATCTACTACAAATCAACATCAGTCATTTTATTTATTGAACCCTAACACTTATCAACGTACTCTGGCTCTCATTTGTTTAGATATTTTAAGTAGGGCACAGTCAATCGCACTCTGACAAGTATTAAACTCTTTCAAATCCTTAAAATCTCAAGAAAATATGGGTTGGCAGATAATTTGCAAGTTGCATCATGAAATTTCCTTAAAAGCCTAGTGGACATCCTCACGTAAATATATTCAAAATAAACAGGCATGTCATCCCTAAATAACAAATTTAGAGTGAAGATAATAGGTATTTCTTCGTTTTATCTTTTTCGTATTTTAGTGTTGGCTTTGCTTGCCCTGAAATCTGACTTCTTTTTCTTTTTATTTTTTTAGTTAGCAAATTGGACATTAAGGGGCTACAAGCTGGTGATATAAGAAGGGTGTAATCGTGCCATACAATTTGAAAATGTTGAGCGTTAAATACTACTGTGGAGGATATAACATTGTATATGTTTTCGATCATGGGGAAATTTAAGATCAAACAATTTGAACTTCCCAGAAATATCATCTCATTTCCTTTGTTTCACATGGTACGTAGTGTTACCTCATGCACGCATGCTCTTAAATGCGCTCACTTGGTTCTCATCTTTTTTGCAATTGCATGTAAGCTAAGTGAGTAAATTGACAAGTTTCTGTGAAATCAAAAGTAATTTTGTAAGGATCATGATATTTTGATAGCCAATAATATGGTAAATCTGTCAAGGACATTTATTTTTTCTATGGAATGAAATTATCATTTATCTCATTCAATCCAAATTTATCTTGTCGATCCATTCATGTGACCTGAGACCATACATAAAATATTGAATTTTCATTTATGATATCCTTATTAATTCCTCAACTTTATTACTCCATCAAAATAGCATCATCACCTTTTCCATTCTCTATGGA
Organism: Omphalea diandra; assembly: GCA_949677035.1. Lineage (NCBI taxonomy): Eukaryota > Viridiplantae > Streptophyta > Magnoliopsida > Malpighiales > Euphorbiaceae > Omphalea > Omphalea diandra. The sequence continues at coordinate 32,071 of CATIWR010608137.1, read as the reverse complement.
ATTCTGCACATCAAAAACACAGAATTAGTCAAGCTCATAACATCATCGTCTAGCTGCATTTTAGTGCTTGACGTAAATTTCACTGATTTAGGGAAGTCCTTTGCCCGTGTCTGTGTGTATGGCCTGTATATTTATGTATATTGGTTGAATTGAATTTACATAATGTAGCATAAAATTTTGGCTTTTCATTTAACCAAATCATTGGAATTAGTGGTTACCGGCTGCAGTCCACGTTAAGATCAATAGGTACAATAGGGTCGAAATTGCAGAGTTGAGCAAGTCGCTTAGCACGATCGAGATTAAACCCAAAAATTGGTATAGCGTTCTGCAGACATTGACAAAGATAAATGCGTTTTTCCTTAGTGGCAGCGTCACTGTTGATCTGTTGTGCGACTGCACAGCACGAAGGGGAGGGTGATGAGTCACCAGCATTCAAGAATTGAAGGCAGGGCATCAAACTACTCATGGTTTCCTGACATATCATAGCATTCACAGTTTTTGTGCTCACAACCAAAAGCACTAACCACAAGCCCTCAAAACCCATCTTTTTCTTGATACTTGCTGCCATTCTATCTCAAATGTTCAATCTCACTATTAGTAGGCTATAGTTAATTAACACCTGTAATTTTGGTAACAAAAGTCTAGCATTTATTTTTTGGTATGTGTTTAAGGATTGAGATGCTCCCATATTCGCATAAACATCATTAGTTATATTTGAAAAATCTGTACCATTAAATTCAAAATTAGTGATTAAGACGTATTTTTATTCATAATAATTTAATTTTAAAAAATTTTAAATCAATCAATATATATTATTAATTTTAGTCTCAAGTTAATTTTAAATTATTATTTGTCATTTATTAAATAATTATGTATAATACAATTACATCATTATTTACATTACATTTAAAAAATTATATATCAATATGAATCATAAAAACTCAACTGCTATAATAAAAAAAATTATAAACTAAAAGTTTAAAAAATGAAAATTCAAAATAAGAAGTCAAAATTATATAAAAGTATTGTGAACAGAAAAGGAGAAAAACATAAAAAGTAAAAATTCTAAATTAGTTCGAAACAAGATATTAGAAAAATCGAAAAAGTAAAAATTTTAAATAGAAAATCAGATATTTTGAGCAAAAATTTAGAAAATCTTAAAAATGAAAATTGTAAACTATTTCTAAATAGATAATTAGAAAAATCTAAAAAGTAAAAATTTTAAAGAGAAATATAATAATTAAACTACTTTCACTGATTTTAAAATTCTAAATATATAAATGTAAACGACAGTGTAATAATTATTAGGAATTACTTTTCATATTTCAAAAATTCTCTTATAATTGTACCACACAAAATTAAAGTTATGAATCAATAGACAGTTTATAATTATGTATTAATTTTATTTTTGATTAGAAATACTTAATATTTTTTGTTTGATTAATTATTAAGAATAATTTTATTCAAGTTTAATAAATTTTTTCTTCAAATTATACCACATAAGATTAAAAATATAAATTAGTAGATAATTTTTTATTACAATTAACTTCATAATTTTTCATTACAATTAACTTCATATATAATTATAAGTTTTAAAAATTTTATTTTCTTAATAATAAATTTTCATAAAATAATACTTAAATTTAAATATTATTTATATACTAATTTTAATTAATTATCTAATTATTTAATAAAAATAAAATATTAAATTTATTTAAAATTTGTCATTATAATTATAACAAACAACGCAGGAGTTCATGACAATATATATTATTAATTTCATGCTTAGAGTTAATTTTAAATAATTGATTGCATTTTATCAAATAATTATATATAATATAACAATATGTCATTGTGTTATATTATATTACAAAAAACTATTGATTTTAAAAAAGAAATTAAAAAAATTAACTGCTATATTAAAACGTTCTTAATAGAAAATTAAAAAAAGTAAAAAGTAAAAATTCTAAACAAGAAGTTGAGATCATATAAAAACAATTTTGAACAATAAATTAGAAAAACTTAAAAAGTAAAAATTTTACACAAAAACTAAGATTTAAATTAATTTCATTGATTACTAAAATTTTGAGTATATTAGTGGTAGAGTAATAAATTGTTAGGAATTATTTTATTCAAATTTAATAAATTCTCTCTTAAAAATATGTTACACATGATTGAAAATATGAATCAATTAAAAATCTTTTGTTACACTTACCTCATATATATATATATATATATATATATATATATATTGTAATTATTGGTTAATTTTTTATTATGAAATCTTAATATTATTACTTTTCAGAAATTAATTTATTCAAATTTAATAATTTTTCTCTTGAACTTGTATTATATAAAATTGAAAGTATAAATTAATAAATAATTTTTTATTGTAACTATTTCCGTACATAATTACAAATTTTGAAAATTTTATTTACTTAACAATACTTTTTTATAAAATAATAATCAATCATTCAACTAATTAATTAATTATTTAATAAAATAAATAATAAATTTATTTAAAATTTGTTGTATAACATATGAGTTCACAACTAATTATATATTTTAGAGAAAATTTCAACCATTCAATTTGACATGCATTTATGTTTGTCTAAGCATTAGAGATCTAAATCTGTTTTTTTTTTTTTTTAAATACATTACTATTTATATCTTATTTTTTAAAAAAACAATCTAACTTCAACGAGTAATTATGAGTGGGATTTACATACCATATTATGATGGTTAATTTGAGTAATGAGTTGTGTACGGAATAAAATGTAGTTCTTCAAAAATTTAAACGTTTCTATCATCCAAATGACCATTTTTTGTGTTAAAATTTTAATATAAATTAAAACTATTCGTGAATCTGCATGATGTGCAGTATATTATAATAATACATAGTGAATCTTAGGATTTTACAATATGATTACAATAAATTTTAGATAAATTAAATATTTAATTTTATTAAATAATTAGTTAATCATCAATTATTATTTTATAAAAAGTTATTATCAAATAAATAAAATTATAAAATAAAAATTTCAAATTTATAATTATGTATAAAGATAATTGTAATGAAATATTGTTTATTAATTCATATTTACAATTTCATTTGATACAATTTTAAGAAAAAAAATTATTAAATTTGAATGAAATAATTTCTAACAATTTCAAATTCTACATCGGAAATTCATACAAGAATAAATTCCACTTTGAAAATCCAAACAAAAATATGAGAGTATATAATGTTTTGGATTTAATTACTTAATTATTTAGTTCTAACTTTTAACAATGATTGACCCAAGTATATTAAATCTGTTTATTTGTGAGTCTAACCTTTATCTAATTTATCTCACCTCTATCATTTCAATTCAATTTCTAATATAGTATCAAAACATATTTGGCCTCGTTTAATTTTTGCCTATCACTCTTTTTCTCATTTGGATGTTTAGTTTCAGCAGCACAATTTTATTTTTGTCTGTCACTCAATTTTAGTTTAAATGTCCAGTCCCAACAATCTGATTCAATTACTATTTGTTATTTGATTTTCCATCTAAATGTCTATTCTTAACAATTTGGTCTTGTGTTGTTATTGTATTCAATTCAAAAATGATTTTCGGGAGAGAATTCAATTTCAAGTAATAAATTAAAAATTCAAAACCTAGTTGTCATTTGAGAGGGGAGCCTTAAGAGTCAAATTCTACATTAAAAATCAATACAAAAATGCAAGGTATATAATATAGTTTGGTATGTTCTGAAGAGGAAGAAGGCTGAGACTATGGGAGATTTGAGGCACATCTCTCTTTGTAATATGCCGTATGAAATCTTGTCTAAGATGATGGCCAACCGTTTGTAGTGCGTCCTGCCTTCTTTGATTTGTGAATCTCAAAGGACTTTTGTTCCGGGTCGCCTTATTATTGACAATATCATGATAGTGTTTGAGGTTATGCATTTTTTGCAGCGGAAACGACAGGGTAAGGAAGGTTTTGCTGCACTAAAAATCGACATTAGCAAAGCCTACGATCTAGTGGAGCGGGGCTTTCTGCGGGATATTATGATGAAAATGGGTTTTGATAGCTGGTTATGATGTGTGTTCGTTATTTTGTTACTTAGGACCGTGATTCTTTGGGCCCAATAATTCCGGAACATGGTTTGAGACAAGGCTGCCCTCTTTCTTCGTATCTCTTTATAATCTGTGCTAAAGGTTTGTCTGCAACTCTTAGATATCAAGAAGAAGCGGGCTTGATCCATGGGTGCAAGGTAGCTCGAGGGACGCCCTCTATTAATCATTTGTTCTTTGCGGATGATAGTTATATATTTTTTTTTCAGAGCCAACTCAGTGGAAAGCAGTCGTATTACGGAGGCTCTCTGCAAGTACGAAAGGGCTGCTGGGCAATCTATAAACTTGCAAGAATCTCAATTGGCTTTTAGCACTAATGTGAAGTCTGATTGTCGCCATGTTGTTTGCAATATTCTTGGCGGGACTAAATCTATGGATGATTCTAACTATTTGGGTCTCCCTTCAAGGTTGGTCGCAATAGAAGATTGCTTTTCTCCTCTATAAAAGACAAGGTTTGGAAACGTTTGCAAGGCTGAAACAAAAAGTTCCTTTCACGAGTCGGGAAGGAGATTTTATTAAAAACAGTTGCTTAAGCTTTGCCAAATTGCATGACGAGTGTGTTTCTTTTGCCCCTGGACCTGTGCAAGGATATTGAGAAGATGTTTAACTCTTTCTGGTGGGGTTCAAAAAGGGTGATAATTGGGGTATTCTTTAGATGAATTGGCAGAAGTTGTGTGAACTAAGAGGGAGTCATGGGTTTTAAGAATCTTCATAATTTTAATGTTGCTTTTCTTGGCATACAGATATGGAGGCTGCTGCAAGAACCTGACTCTTTGATGGCACATGTTTATAAAGCACGGTGCTTCCCTCGTACCTCTGTTTTGGATGCCCAAATTGGGTTTAACCCCAGCTATATCTGGCGTAGCATCTTATCTGTTCAACATCTAATTAAAAGAGGGAGTAGGTGGCGTTTCGGAGATGAGAGTAAGGTTCTGGTTTGGAAAGACCTTGTCTAACTGATCATACTAATGCTTCTGTTACAACTCCCTGTGAGCAGGCTAATATAGAGATGAAAGTTTCTGATCTTTTGATTTTTGGGCAGAGACGTTGGGACGTGGAGCTAATTGATAATTTGTTTGAGGCTAGAGACAAGGAGTTGATTCTTTCTATGCTGTTGAGTTATAGGCACGTGGAGGATAAATGGGTTTGGATGCATGACCTTGGTGGAAGGTTCACCTGTTGGAAGCGGGTATTATTTGTTGTACTCTTGGGAAAATGCAGCCGTTGATGTCTCGGCCTCTAACAATTGGAAGCGGCTGTGGGCCTTAAAGATCCCACCAAAAGTGAAAAATTTCTTCCGGAGGGCTATTAGGAGTTGTCTTCCCACCAAGGATAAGTTAATTCATAAGATGGTTAATATTGATAGCATTTGTCCTGCGTGTGGTATTTGTTCCATATCTTATTTGACGGCCCTGTAGCGTGTAGTGTGTGGTTCTCTTCTAGTCTGGGTTTTGTGTGCGGCTCGGCATCGACAATGTGGGAGCGATTTCGTTTTGCCCTGCAATATCTTCCTAAATTGAGCTTGCGATTGTCCTCTGTTGGAGTTTGTGGTCCAACCGAAATTATATTATTTGGCAGCAAAAGTTCAATCCAGTTTCTAGTATTGTCCGCCAGGGTGAAGTTTTTTTTGTCTCAGGGGCAGCATGCCCATCGCAGGCCGACTTGTAATTCCTCTCCTACAGTGTCTTCCCACATCCAGAAGTGGGTTTGTCCGGATGAAGGTTGGCTGAAGTGCAATTAGGATGCTGCTGTTTTCTCTAGCATATCGGAGCTGGGTTTCAATTGCATCACGAGGGATTCACATGGAACCTTCATTACAGCTAAAAGCAATAAGTTTGTTGGCTCACCTGTCCCTTGGCTGGTTGAAGCTCTCAGTTTCCGCGAAGCTTTGAATTGGGTTAAGTTTTTACATCTCAGTCCTGTTTGCTTTGAAATTGATTGCCTTGGCTTAGTTAATGCACTTTATAGTTCTAGTTGTGATGATTCTGAGTTTGGGCTTGCTATTGACGATTGTAAGTCTCCTCTTCGAGATATAGGCAATGCACGCCTTGTATTTACTAAAAGGTCTGCGAACTAGCCTGCCCATCTGTTGGCAAGGGCAGCTGGTTCTTCGTCTGGCCCATTGGAGTGGTTTGATAGCCCGCCTATTTCAATTACCGATGTACTAGCTCTTGATGTTATGCGGCAATGAAAGTTATCTCCTTTAAAAAAAAAATAAATTGAATTTAATTATCTAACTGATTAATTCTAACATTTTAATAATAATTAATTAAAATTCATTAAATCCGCTTATTCGTGTCTCAACTCTATCACCACTTCAATTAAATTTCTAATAAACTCCCCCCTAACCTCCCTTGCCCCGCCCCAAAAACAAAAAAGGGTTTTTGGAACCCATCAGTATGTGTAGTAGTAATCGAATCACAAACATAACATATATATGAAGATAGTGAAAAATAGTGATGTCTAAAATGATTGCAACTGTTTCCAAAAAAAAAAAAAAAAACAAGCAATCGGTTAGTTTAATCCAATAACAAAAGGTCAAGATTGAGATCAAAGCAACCTTTTGATCAATGGAACAATGAGGTTGAAACAGACTTACAATTTGGATAAAGACAGCGAGGAAGATGTTACAAAGATGAGGACGAAATATATAAACATATTCATGCGAGATAAATAAATTTAGAAAACCATTTGTTTATCATGACTACGGTGTTTGCTTGTGGTTGTGGGTTTGAGCTGGCTATCTGTAACTTTGTAACTCTCGAATCACAGTCGATTAATTTGTTTTCTCTTTCAATAGATAGATATCCTCGCCAATTTTCGGGGGAATCAAAATGCTTCAACTTAACTTCCATATTCTTTTGCTTCTTCCTTCTTGAAGGTTTCTTTATCAAAATAATTTAGAAATAGAAGTTAGTGACTATGGCTCCCCTCCTCAACCCAATGGCTGTAAGTGATGTTTTAACATTTTCTTTTTTAATTTTCCTCTATACGGTTGGTAATTTGGCGTTATTTTTTTTATTTAATCTTCTAATTCTCAATGTGTCGTTGTAATTAGTATGCCTGATCTCTGTTGTTTACATAATTAGAGAAAGATCTGTAGGTTAAGGCCTTATCTCCACTACTAATGTTATATGTTTAGGAATACGAGTGCTAACATAATTAATCTAGCGTTCTGCAATATGAATTAATATTTGTATTTTTTGGTTAATTTGTCTTCCATCAGATTATAATTTGCAGCCTTATCGTCATGAAGGTGATTCGAATAACACTTGAATTAATATTTGTTTTTCCAAGTAGAGACTGAAAAATCGGGTCGTTAATAGCCTATATAAGAACTAAAAACGATTGCCTTAATGATGAGCTATTCAAAGTCTAAAAGATTAGGAGGAATTATATGTGCTTGTGTAAGTAGTAGAGAGAATTTGTTTGTTACCATAATTTCACGTATGAATAAGTGTAGAAGGTGTACGGTTTTTATGAATCCTGACAAACATTAGCTGGTTGTCATTGTGGGGCTTAAATTCAAGCTGTTTTATTTGATTCATGAGCTGCTTTAGTTATTATATTTTCTAACAAAATGTCTTTCTCACGGTCACAGCAACGTTCCCATGTCCCAAAATTCGGCGACTGGGACAAAGATAATATACCATACACGGCTTACTTTGAGAATGCACGAAAAGAGAAAGTAGGAGGAGTGATAATAAACCCAAATGATCCACAGCAGAATCCAGGTGCATTCATGTATGGGGATAGCGATACCCAACAACTGGATTTGAGTCTTGGTCACCCTACTCCTCCTCCTATCCGTGTCCATCGTCACGCTCATGCACGAAGAAAGATCACTAATACTAAAACACCGGAATCTGGGAGTGGCAGTGAGAAAAGCAATTCTGATTATTCGTTGTTGCAGCAGGCTACTTCCAGGCGCGAAAAATCTGATAGTTACGCTGCTGCTGTTGATGAGGGAAAACATGTTAATATTTATTCTATGATCATTTCATTTCTTTGATTAATTTTGGTTGATGTTTAAAGTATTAAACATGTTGGGTGGTAGCATCATAGAACAGCATCGATTCCTAAATTTGAAGCTTGGGATGAAACAGACCCCAACTCCGGAGATAGCTTTACTGTTATGTTCAACAGAGTCACAGGGAAAAACAAAATTCATCTGCCACTTTCCCATCGCTCCCTCCACCGGTACTATCATATCCTTCTGGCAATCAAACAAACCAATCCTCTTTATCTAAGGTAATGAAGCTGTGTTCTGCACTGTTTTATCTGGTAATATGTTCAATTTGTCCTCTCAGTTTGCCTTCAGTTGGTGACAATTACTATCAAATATCATGCATGCAGTTCTGTTGCTGTCTATTTTTGTGCGGGAGCAAGTTTAAGTGAACAAATTTGTGGGCTTCGGAGAAGAAAATTTTATTTGGTGGCGTTCCATCATCACTTGGGACTTATATAATGTACTTGCCCTTAATTAATTATTGACTAAGAAAATACTTATACCTAGTTTTTGCATATTTATCATTTTGTTATGTTTAAGTTATTGAAAATTCACTGGAGACTGAACTGTTACTTCAGGATTCCACGTTGGTTATGGAAAAATATGTGTATCAATTATACATGTTAGGATTTATTTATAAAATTATCATGATTTTGTGAGAAGTTTTAATCTGTGTGTTTGTAAATATTAATAAAAAAGTTATTGAAAATTCAATATATCATGCGTGATGTAAAAATAATTTAAAATTCAAGTATCTTCTTTTTGAAATAACAACATATGAAATTCTCAAAAATCACCATCCAAATCTTATATATATATTAACTAATAGATAATCTACAATAGTAAACTATCCACAATAATAGTATTTTATCGAAAAATATTTAAAATCAAATCATATTGGAAAACAAAAAGTTATGAAAAGTATCTCATTTTATTATAAGCAGGTTCTCTGTTGGAAACAAAATTAGTCTAATTTTTAGTGTGAAAATAATTTTCAAACAAGAATTAGACTGGAGAAATGTCGCGCTAACCTTAATTCAAACTCGAAAACAACACAACGAGTTGTGGTGCGCTGCGGCCCACGATTTGATTTCCACCTCATAAAAACCAACATGATCTTCACGCCTAACATGTAACAGTGATTGAAAACGCCACCGTATTTGATCTTCAACTAAGCACCAAAACAGTGTTACCCAGTCCGAGGGAGAGAAAGGTGTATAGTAGGTTTTGTTTTTCCCTTTCAAATGCTAATTTAAATTTCAAAGAGAGAAAGAGGTTCAACTGCTCACTTGTGTTTTTGTTGGGGTTGCAAAGCAAATAGTCGTAGTAGTAGCAGTTACTGGAAATGGAGCTAGGAAACGGCCCAATCGGATCATGCTCAAAAGAGCAGCAACAGATGTACAAGGAGTGGTTCAATTCTGTCGATTCTGGTTTTCCTTTCATTTTACTTTTTAATAGCATTTTTTTATTAGTTGTAGTAATTTCTTAGATTTGGTATTAATTAAATTGTAGATGGAGATGGCCGTATCACTGGAAATGATGCTTTTAACTTCTTCGGTCTGTCTAACCTTTCTCGTCACCAACTCAAACAGGTTACTCCTCTTCTTTCTTCATTGATTAACATTTCGCTTGCATTCATTCTTTTTATTTTCTTATTTATCAACAGGAATTCATTGGTAATCACATTCTAAATTCATCGCTTCTTACTCAGATTCTATCTTCTTTTTTATCTGTACTTTGCTTACTTATTTTGCTTTCTCCCCAAAGGTTTGGGCACTTGCGGATTCCAAAAGGCAAGGATTTTTTGGATTTTCAGAGTTCATTGTTGCTATGCAGGTTCTATTTTATGTTTTTTCAGCTATTGTTGCCAGCATTGGTTTTTTTTTATTTTTTATTGATTCTCTTGTCAAAATCAGTCTTGTTTTATTGATGGTCTCCACTGTTTCTGTGCAGCTTATTTCTTTGGCACAAGCAGGACATGAAATAACCTTCGATTTCCTTAAATCTACTTGTATGTTCCAAAAAAAGAACAGGCCTCATTTTCCTGTCATGATTTTTCTTTTGCATTTATCCATGTGATTTTTTTAATGGGTTTTCTCATATCCATCAATCATTTTCCAAATGGAGATGTATTAGGAGATCATGATCATGGTTATATGGATTGTGCATAATGAACTGTAAGGCTCAATGTTGACCCTATTTGAATTTAATAAATGAAAGCTAGATGTTTCATGATCTGGATTAACATAAATTTCTGCTCATAATCCATAATATATGCTTTGATTATATTTAATGCATGAAAGATAATTAACTGAACTGTTAATCATAGTATTGAACCGTGGTTGCTTTGTCAGCTTATAGTTTGACATGGACTAAAACTCTGCATATTGCAACCTTTATCATGTTCTAGTATTATTGTATTTCATCACATAGCATCAAGGATTTGAGTTTGAGCCTCTCTGGTTGATCATTCTGCTTTTTTTTCCGTATTAACCAAGTTAAGATTGTTTGTTAACTTAACATCGTTGATTTTATTTTAGTCATTTAACTTGCTTGATGCATTTACTTTCCTCACAGCATCCATGAAGAATATTAAACCTCCATTGATGGATGGCATTGAGGCATTGTTAATTGTAAGCAATCTTCTTTATCTTACTTTGTCGTTTGGTTATCTAAATGCAACTAGTAAGTTGATCTCTTTATAATTTTGCAGAAAAACAGGGGCTTGGCAACTAGCGACCAGAAGTCAATGGTCAGGCACTTACTATCTTTGCTGATATAATATGCATGGTTTCATTTATTGTTGGTTAAGTTATTGTAATAGATGATGTAGGATCTGCTCAGATGCAACCATAAAAAACATCTCAACGATTCAATTCAAAGTCATCCAGAAAGGTGAGGCATATGTTCCAATGTGTCATCATGAAAGGCAGTTCTGCCTTGAGTTGTCTTCTCCTCCTCCTCCTGCTCCTTTCCCCAAGCTTTCTGGTTAATGAATGTTGTTAGCCTTATTTTAGCTGTAACATTTATTGTTGCTCCTATTGATGTCTGTTGAAGGTGAAGAAAAGATGTTAAACTCTTGGAGTAATGCACCATATATTTTATATCTCTCTCTGTGTTTGTGGAATCATGCAGTTGCAAGTCCTTGCATTGCTTTTTCTACTTTTGGATTAGGGTTTTGTTTGCACAAAACTTTTGCATATATTATTGATCTTTACTCGTAACGGAAACTGGAAAACTTATATCTAATCTGAAGTCAATTACCATGTGGGCAGAGGAATCAATGGTCTACATTTCTTGTGATCGAATTTTGTTATCTTCATTCTCATGCCATAATTTTTATGAATTATAGTGATGTTTTTTAAATGCATATCTATTTCTCTACCCAATTTTTGTCAAAATTTACTTATATTGTTTATTTATCTAAATTCAGTGGGATGATGGTAAAATTCAATCCTTTCTAACCGCCTCTCTTTTACTGGTTGCCTGCATTGCCAACTTGTTTCCTGATGAATTTTCTTTCTTTTGTTTTCATTTCTTGCTTAGATGCCACTTATTGCTGTTACATCAATCATTGATGGCTTGAAGATATTGTATATTGAAAAGCTAAAGCCTTTGGAAATTACCTATCGTTTTAATGATTTTGTGTCTCTCTTACTGGTGAGTTTGTCAATAACATATTTTTTCAATTATTATTGCAACACATTTAAACTTGGTCAAAACTCAAAACTCTGTTTTTGTCTCTTTAATTTTCAAGACAATCATGCAATGCTGCTCTGACTTTTGTTACCAGGTATTGTACTTAGTTACATAAAGCTTTGGGTAACCAATTTACATTTAACTGATTTTTTTGGTCAAACAGTGATTTTGATGCCAAGCCTATGGTTATGCTTTTGGGTCAGTGTTCCACTGGCAAAACAACATTCATAAAACATTTACTTAGATGCAACTACCCAGGTTGGTTAAGGAATTCAGTTTTCCTTTTCCCTTGCAATGCATTAACATTTTTCAGCTATTCTAATCTTTCCTTTGGATAAGAGCTCACATCGGACCAGTGCCTACAACTGATAGATTTGTTGTTGTAATGGTATGACTTCCCATTTTTATCTTGCTATTTAACAAAAAAAAATTTTAGAAACATTCAAATGATATTATAAGTTAGGCTAAAACCTTAGTTTAATGATAGGGACCCATCTATTCTCCTCTGTGAATGTAATTATTTTCAAGGAATTCTACATTTGTGGCTTATTGTATCTTAATTCCGCTTATGCCTTTGTAGAAATTTACTGGGAAAAATGAAATGAAAGAGATTGGTTTCTTGTTGAGATGGCAATTGATTAGTTCATTATGGTTATGGACATACTAATTGTTAGAGTTAGGTCATTGGGGAATTTCGTTCTAACATTTTTCAAGTTATTCGGAAGATTTTTTCAGTTTGAGTCTTTGAAGTCTTTTCCAGTTTTAATCTTGCTTTGTCACAACGATCTATGTATATGTGTGTATATATATATATACGCACACACACTAAAGTGGACACAGAGAAAGCAATGCTAGAAGGAGCTTATGCGAGATAGGATTACTATAAATATTAAGGTTATGCCACATGGGAAATAACAGAGCTTATGAGTTAAAAATAAATTAATAAAGGATAAAGTTTACGGTGACAAAACTAAGGAGGACAAAAGAAACAATGACAAAAAATAAGGAGACTTATTACTGTTTTCTAGAAAAAAAAATTATATTACTCCATGTACTTTTAATTTCTGTTTATATTATGTGAAATAGAGTAACAGACTCCTAATCTAAAAATATGGCCTTTTAAACATTTGATATTATGAATTTTCCATAATAAATCATAATATAGAAAAATTTAAACAATAATATAAAAGAGACCATAAGAATAAACTCTCCCAACAAGAGTTGCGGCCAGGATGGGAAGATAAAAGTCGCAAATTATACCTACATTTAGCAAGTTTGTATTCTTATAATTTAGCCAACACTTTTTTTTTTTCCCTTTCATTGGCTAGCCCAATAAAAAATATCTTCACATTTTTTTGTAGATATTCTTACCTTAACAAAGGAGAGTTACTCTCATATTCAAAGTCCAAAGCTTTTGAGTTCTATTTAATCATTACAGCATTATTTATTTAATTATTTAGCCTAAATGCCTATATAGTTTTATAGATAACAAGATAAATAAATTTCCATATCTTGAATCCTTTACCTTGTTTCTCTTTTTTATACTGTTCTCTCATCTATCTCTATTTTGTATTTGTTCGACTTTATTCACAAATAATGTTCAAACAACAAAAGGATATAGACATAAAGAGAGCTATTTAAATCTGGGTACAGTGTTATCCTTATTTATGATAAAAGTTATTTGTATAAAGGTTTTATTTGTGACGGATTTATTTTCTTAACATGTTTTTATTTTGAATGGAACTGATAATCAACTTCATTAAACTCTTGGAGGATGATTAATTTTCTAACTCTTGGAGGATGATTAATTTTCTATCACTTAAATCTATATATTTCAGTGAGCTTTAGTCTGATCAATTTTGTTAAATTATTAGGGAATGATTAATTTCTCTGTGTCAGACTACAGATTATGGATTGTAGAGATTCTTATTTGTTTTCCTCTATTTTGTTTGGTGTTATTGTTGTTTCTTTTATCCTATATTAATAGGTTTTATTTTGCATTTTGATGGTGCAATTATTGATCTTATTATTTTCCTTTTTTTTTCATTTTTAAAATACTATTGTTTTTTCTACCTCATACAAATATGTATTTAGCAATTTGGGAAAATATGAAAATTTAATTTCCCTTCATAGGTTTTCTAAGAAAAAGTTAATAATTTATACATTTGTATATTTAGATTATTTAGAATTGTTTATTCAATTATTCTTGCAGTTTAATAAGTTCCAATTTTATATATATGTACATTCACTTTGAATTTTCTAGGGACCATTGAGTCTTCCGTATATTGATCAATAATCATAGATTCATATACACCTTACAATTGCTCCATACAAGTATGGCAGTGTATGCAAGTTGGGCCAGGATATCCTTTTCATTTGTTATTATACTTTGATGTTATGTGTATATGCAATCTATCTTTAGTTAGGAGGTCAATTATTTTTATAACTTGTCTTTTGCTTTATTTGTCATTTGCGTTAACTAATGGATATAACCATGTTACATCAACAAAATTTTTGAGACACTTTTTTTAATCAAACATATGAGCTAATGATGTCGAAGTTGTAGATTGTTATGGCAATTATGTGTGGACTAGCTTAGCTATTGCATGATAATGTGGGAATGAGAAATTCCTTGAAACAGGACTCGATGCTATATATATGATATTAAGGTGGTGAAAAAACTAAAGAATTCATGTCTTGGATATGGACTACAATAGCTTATTTTAGATAATATGACCAATTTTTTGAAAATTCTCATATATGTTCTAAGTCACATAATCATACTTTGCTAAGTCTGGTAGGTTGAGCTAAATGATCAAGTGGGATATCATCTAATCATCCTTTTCTCACTCATTTACTTTTTGATTGGCTTTATATTTTTGTTTTGTAGCTATATCACTTTAATAATTAGAAACTCATGAGAGGCACTAGAAACCAAACTCTAAGAAGTTCGTGACTTACATTTTAAGTGTAAACATTTATATTTTTAAAATGATTTATTAAGCATCTCATGTTGTGAGTTGTGAACATGGAATAAGCTATTTTTTGATTACTTGGAGTTTGAAATTACTAAAATTAGTGGATAAGTCATAAATTTAAGTACTTATATGATTGACATTTTAGAATACACTAATCCATAGGATTTTATTAATTCCCATTGTATATGTACAACACACCAATTTGTTAGTAAAAGGATTTTATTGCTTGATAGATTAAAAAATTGTTAAGATGTCTTTTTCTACAAACTATGAGCATTTTTCAATTGACTCGAATCATTGATAATTTGTTTCTCAATAATGAAATTCAAACATGCATAATTTCATTACTTTTAAGTTAATTATTATGAAACTCATTTTTCAATTTAAACAAACTTTTAACAATTAACTAGCAATGTTTGGAAAACTCAATTTTACTATGATATTATTATAATATTAATGTTATTAAAACATATAGAAAAAAATATAAAGAACCACCCGTGCAAAGTGAGAATAATGACTGGTTTAATTTACTTTCTGATGTAGTGGAAACTTGTGTGAGAAATGACACATAGAAAGCTAAAAAAATAACTTTTTACTGATCTGTGAGTCGTTCAAGTTCACTCTCAGGTTGGGCAGTAAGTGTCAAAAAAAGCAATCACTCATTCTTAAAATTGGCATTGTTAAGACTAAAAAGGCGACGGAAAAAAGGGGGGACTCTCCATTCCTGGTTTTCCTGTAGCTGGATCCTCAAAAACCATACGAATCCTTAGTTAGAATGAGATTCCAACTCAGCCCCTTTTGAGATTTTGAGAAGAGTTGCTCTTTGGAGAGCATAGTATGTCGAAAGTTATAAGCTATGTTCGGAGGAAGTTATTGTCTATCGTTGGCCTCTATGACAGAATCAGTTGGGGGCCTGAGAGATGGTGGTTTACCATGTGGTGGATGTCAGCTGTTGGAGTCCGCTTATTTCTAACTTGTGAACTTAGTCAGTACAAAGCTATATGATAATGCCCAATTTTTCCAATTCAACAAAGAATATTGGCATAATAGGCATAAAAAATCATTGATTCAAAAAAAAAAATTGATATTTGAAATAAAGAAAAAAACCTCTCTAGCATAGTTGTGAAAGGCATGCTTGAGGCATAAGTTGTATCCTGCTCATGGCTTTGTACCTCTAATGACCAAAGGTAGGCAATGTTACTTAGGCACACACCTTTGGCCTGAGGTGCATGCCTCAACGGAGGTGCAAGGCACCAAAAAGGTGCGTCTCCAAACTTTCATCTTCAACAAGCTTTTCGATTGTAATGACCACCATTACTAGAATGGGAATCTCCTATCTATCAGAATTGGCATCAACACATTGGAAAGTTGTCAGAATCTCCATGTCTGTCACCAAAATGCCACCTCTTTGGTCGCCTGGAGCTGATATTATTATTTTCAGTGTTCACGTGCCTTAGATCTCCATCCTTATTGTCTCTTTTGGATTTTCATTGTTTCGTTTTCTCTACTCTAAACTGTTGTTGCCGTTTTCTTTTGTTTCTGCTGTGTTTTGTTTCTTCAGCTACCCTTTAGTAGTTAGCATATATGGAGGGTAGGTTAGTTTGGATGGTGGTATGAGTATTACATTTGTATATCAAAAATAGTACTATAACACAGTAAAGTTAAAAAGAACATAATCATTTTTCCCTTTCAAGCTTTATTCCGTTTCTTGGCTGTTTCCTTTTATTATTTTTCAGTTTAATATTTTATACAATACATTAAATTTTTCTTAGTACTTAATTTATTTACTTAGGATATATGTTATGAAAATTATTAAGTTATATCAATATGTTTTTATAAAATTAATTTTAATAATTTTTTATAGATGTTATGAAATTAAACAATAATTTTTTTTGTGCCTTGTCTTAGTCAAGCGTGTGCCTTGCTCCTAGGCTCTAAGACAGCCTTGCACTTTTAACAGCTATGCTCTCAAGTAATTTTATTTCAACTCAGATGAACTATTATATATGGTGATAGAAAATGTATTTATACGCTTAGCCTTAGTTTTATTAGCCTAATGATTTTCAATGAATCCTTAATAAATGTACTTTTTGATGAATCAAGAATTAGAAATGGTAAAAAATTTTGCGAAGGAGATCTTCAAAATTATGATATTCTAATTATAATCTTCTTTTTTAATAATTTTCTCCCTTGAAGTACAATGATATTATTGTGACTTAAGCAATATGAATGAAATATTGTGGTAGACACTGGAGACAAATCTCACTTAATATTAGGCACAATTTCTTTAGCATAGAGATCAAATACATGATCACGTAAATTATTCATTCATTGCTTCAATTGCGTCACATAATCACGCTCATAGACTTCGTTTACAGGTTTTATGGTATCAATTCCTATTTACCAATGACGAGATATTCGATATAAAAGAGAACATAATTACTGATCATTACAGGTGGCTGTTAACTCGGTGTCATCTTGGCGGCATGACTATCAAGGAACAAATGTGGGTTTGATACCAACTGATGTAGTGGAAACGTATATGAGAGAACATGTGGAAAGCTAGAAAATAATCTTCCATAAATCTGTTGATTTGCGTACCAGAATATTAGGCATAAAAAATCATTGATTCAGAAAGAATAATGATATTAGGGGTAAAGATAAAAACTTCTTAAGTAATTTTATTTCTATTGCAATAAGAATTGAACTATTACATGTGATAGTAGACATAGGGTCAATCTTATAACTAAATAGGAAAATAAGAATGTACTTGGATATTAGACTCTTCTTATATGAAAATGTGTAAATATGAAAAATTTCCTAAATATATTAATTTACTTGAAGACTGAGTATTACAACATGAAAGGAAATTAAAATCTACTACAATTAATTTTGTGTTTGTTGCCCAAAATGCCCTTGCATCACTTTATGCTTAAAAGGTCATCATAATAAAATGAAGTGTCCAGAGTACAAGCTTAGTTTTTTATGTGGAATATTCAAATCTATTCAGTGTCAAGCTATTTTTTTCTCGAGAAAGAAGCTACAAAGACCAATAGTGTGACAAGTGTTATTACAAGTTTGCATACTAAATAATGTGATAACATATGGTTTGTGTACTGTAAAGGCCTTGTGATTTCATTTGATGTTAATGACAATCATTACTTCATTTTTATTTCATGATGGATGTTTATCATGTTTATAGTAAGCTCATTCTGTTCTTCAAATCAGTCTGGAACCGATGAAAGCAGCATACCTGGGAAAACCGTTGCTGTTCATGCAGATCTACCATTTAGCGGCCTGACAACTTTTGGAGGGGCATTCTTGTCAAAGTTTGAGTGTGCGCAAATGCCACATCCAGTGCGTTATATTTTACATTTGCTTTGGATGACTGTTATCTTCCTACTTCTATAATATCATCATTGCTATAGTCAATTCAGTTACTAGATGAAATCACAATTGTTGGCACCCCTGGGTTCTTTCTGGAGAAAAGCAACAAACACAGAGAAGTTATGATTTTGCTGGCGTTATATCATGGTTTGCAGCGAAATGTGATCTTATTCTTCTGTTGTTCGATCCTCATAAACTTCATATAAGTGATGAGTTCAAGAGAGTAATCGCATCTTTGCGTGGCAATGATGACAAAATACGTGTTGTTTTAAATAAGGCAGATCAGGTTGATACACAACAGGTTAGATGTTCCACTCCTGCCTTCAACTTTTTAGTTGCAGAAATTTATTAGGTCCGTACTACCTGCTGAGGCTCAAATAACATGTTACAGTTGATGCGAGTTTATGGGGCATTAATGTGGTCACTAGGAAAAATTCTAAACACTCCAGAAGTTGTGCGTGTCTATATTGGGTATGTTGTTTATCTTTCATATATCATCTGATCTGGCAAATTAAATCTGTCCTTGAATGTTTCTATATATCTTTAGGATGTAATATATATAATTTCAGGGTCTGGTTTATGTAGTTTAAGTACTTGTTTCATTTGTGTATGATTGCCATATTCTAAGTCATTGGACCTTTGTTGGCTTTGCAGGTCGTTCTGTGAATCCACTGTTCTGTGTAACTTTTTGAAAAGGAGCAAGATGACCTCGTTATGGACTTGGTTGATATTCCTAAGAAGGCTTGTGATCTTCTCGTATGTGTAGCTTTGCCATTTATGATTCTCATTGATTTGAGCGCATGTACTCTTGCATGGATGCACACTTGTTTGCTTTTTGGTATGTTTGAACGTTGTGTGTGCTCAGGACAATTAAGCGTGCTAGAGCTGCAAAGATCCACGCCTACATAATCAGCCATCTTAAGAAAGAGATGCCTACCATAATGGGCAAAGCTAAGACACAACAAGGCCTAATTGATAACCTTGAAGACGAGTTTGCGAAGGTTTCTCTGTTTTACGTTAGTGGATTCCTTTCTTCTGTTTTCCATGTGTAGTCATATTTTGCTACGTATTAAAGCTCTTCAAAAATGGAGCAGGTGCAAAGGGAGTTTCATTTACCAGCGGGAGATTTTCCAAATGTGGAACATTTTAAGGAAGTATTGAATGGATATAGCATTGACAAATTTGAGAAACTGAAGCCTACGGTGATACAGGCTGTTGATGACATGCTTGGATATGAAATCCCAGAGCTCTTGATGAATTTTAGGAATCCTTAGGCCTAAATAAATGGGTAGCTGTAGGGTGGATTGTAAGCGGTCCAAGTCTAAAGGCATTTTCATCTCATAATTTATGTAATATTTGTTTTTTTTTTTCTGTTACCTGTATACAATTCTTCAAAAACATAATATTGTCATGTGTATGAATTTGACTGCCTAAAATATTCTTTATTGTTATGATTATTATTCATTAAAAACAAAAGCAACAGTGTTGATTTTTGATCTTTAAGGATTTCATTGCACTTCACTGTGCTATTATCACGTGCCATTGTCGTCGGCCTAATTTTTAGAGAACTAAAATGGTGATAAAGAAATGATTCATGTGGCGAGTCGTTAGTCATTTCTGAAGAAAAGACTTCATTAAGGAAAGCAAAGGAATGACAATAAGAGGGAGGAGATTCTTTGCTTTCGTTTCCGTGGGGATTCGTTGAGAAATTTCCAGACTTTTCTTTCTTTGGGGAGATCTCCGTAGGTACTTCGAAGTGAATTTTGTGACACGAAAATATTAAATACATGTTTATATATATATATATATATATATATATATATATATATATATTTTATAATACAATAAATTACATTTTAAAAATAATTTAAAAGTATATAAAAAAAATTTTTTTGCCCGCGGGCATCTTGATGAAGCAGAGGATGGAGGATAGCCGCCCTTTCCGTTGCTATTCCTGAAAGCGACCACTGCACTCGGACTTGTCAAAGCACATTAACTTTTACTGCCCAACGAACCTTAGCCAGAAAGGAGCATCTGGCATCAATTTGTTTGGCGTTTCCTGAAACAGGAAAAAGAGATATAATCGTCTCAAAATCAAAGAGCAATCGAGAGCATAGCAGGATCCTCGGTAATGGAGAAGACGAAACAATTTGGGAAGAGATTCCAAGGGAAGGTGGCGATTGTGACGGCTTCTACTCAGGGTATTGGCTTTGCAATCGCCGAGCGGCTGGGTTTGGAAGGAGCCTCCGTCGCCATCTGTTCTCGCAAGCAGGCACGTTGAGAATTTCTGATTTCGTATTTATTCCCTGTTCCTTTCAACTTTGATCGATCCGTGGGATTGAATTAATCTTGTTTAGCATTATCAAGCTTGCCGTGCCTATATATTACTACACCTTAAAAACAATCAAAATTCAGTGGCTTATTCTTTTCATTAATTATCATCATTGGGTGTGTTTGTTTGAGTTATCTCAACTACACTATTTGTTTAAGTTATCTCAACTACACCATTCGACCAGCGAATTCTACCCTTATAATTTCATAATCGGGATTAGGAGAAATTTAGACCCAGCTGATGACAATTAAGGATCTTGGTGAAAAGATTGTCATAAGACTAAAACTGGGAAAGCATATATAATTCTTGATGCTTTTACTCGCATGAAAAAGTAGGAAAATGGAAGTTAAATGGAACTGGTAGAGAAGAAAATTTGCTTCTGACATACTAGAGGTTAAAGAACAAGATTGTGATGAATTTGAGGAGCATATTGTCTAAGTTATGCGCATTGTTCATCAAAAGTAAAAGTTGTTTTGAAAGAAGGCTCTAATTTTATGTTCAGATGGCTGAGATTCTGAAGTGTACAATAACTACTTTCACATTACAGGCACATGTTACTAGTAAACACAATAACTACTTGGATCAAGTCTTGCTTCTTTCAGAGCATTTTTGGTATGCATCACATCACTTCAAGTTCTCAATTTTGTGTGTTTGAATTGATCCAGAAAAATGTAGATGAAGCTGTTCACAAACTCAAAACTCAGGGTATCCAAGCGATGGGCATTGTTTGTCATGTCTCAAACGCACAACAAAGAAAGAATCTCATTGACGAAACAGTTCAGGTGACACAAATAATCTTTTGCTTGACACTTCTCTTTTCCATGCATATGCTGTATCTCTATGCCTTTTTTTTTGTAGGTCTTCTCTTTTTGAAACCCATTTATATGCTTCAATGTTGATAGCATTCAATTATGTACAACTTAGGAAGAGCAGTCTTCACCTGTTAGCCATTAAATTACTTCGGTTTTTGCAAATTAAAATAAGGGGAAAATGTAGAAGGTTGTAGGAGCACTTGGAATGGAAGAGTTAGGAATCACATGTTACCGATGCTTTTCAGGTAGGAAGGAAGGGCATGAAGCTTGTTTCATTTCTTTGGACTTCATAGGAAGGGAAGGAACTGATGAAACAACAAAGAAAAATCCAATCTTGCAAGGATTAATTCCTCCTGGACAGTAATCTATCTGTTATGCTAGTACACTTCAACTGGTGAAGTCAGTATTAATGAGCATGCAGGTGTATTGGTGCTCAGTTCTAATGTTACCTAAAGGTGTGATAGCTAAGATTGAAAAGATTTGCATGAACTTTTTATGGAGAAGCAGTAGCGAAGAAGGGAAGTGTAACTTGGTGCTGGGAAAGATGTTTATGTGCCAAAGAATGAAGGAGGGCCAGGAGTGAAAGACTTACATGCTTGGAACAAAGCTACTTTAGTAAAGCGTATTTGGGATTTGCTGGTCATTAGAAGTTCTATGTGGGCTAGGTGGATTCACTGGAACAAACTAAAATTGTTGAGTTATTGGGGGATCGCTAAACCATGCAGTGCAAGTTGGAGTTGGAGACATCTTTTGAAAATCAGGAGAAATGTGCAGCAAGGGTTCAGATTTGAGTTATGGGATGGTAAAAGTCTGAGTTTTTGGTATGATCCATGGGAGTGTTTCTGAAAGATTTTTCTGATGTATGCATTGAAGGCATTGCAAAAGAAACTTTAGTTTGTGCAGCTGATGAAGCTTCTTTGCAGGCATGGAAATTTATTACATCATGGAAAAATTTATAACATAACACTTTCAGGTCAAGCAATAAACCTATAGTATTCTATGGAGCAGGATCTCTGTTGCTTCTTCTTGGGAAATGTTGAGAACTGCTAAAGCTATGTTTCCTAGTACAAATTAGCATGGGGCCCTCACCATATTCCTAAGCACAGCTTCATAGTGTGACTGGCTTTGAAGAACAAAATGAAAACTAAAACCAGGTTACACCAATGGAACTTAATTCCTGATGATAGATATGTCTTGTGTGGTAATGCAGCAGAGATGCGAACCACTTATTCTTTAACTGCAGTTTTTATCAGAACATTTGGCAAAGAGTTCTTAGAGCTTGCATAACTGATAAGGGATGTTTTACTTGGAGAGGAACTGTGAGTACTTTCAGCAGGAACACTGAAGGGAGGAGTATTCTATGCAACATCAGAAGGCTCGGCTTTCTAGCTATTGTGTATTGTATATGGAAGAAAAGAAGTGATGTCATTTTTCAGAATCAAACCGTAAATAGTAGTAGATTTGTGAATAGGATTAAGGAATCTGTTAGCATGAAATTTGGAATGTTATAGGAAGGAAAACTATAGTCAGATAGCAGTCCTTGAGAATTGGATGCGTATGCCAGTACTTGGAGTTATGGAAGCTTCATGCTCTGTGTTTTATTGACAGTAGCAATAAAATTCGCTTTTGTTCTGATCAAAATAAATAAATCTTAATCTAATTAGGAACCCCAATTCCAAATCAAAGGACAGTTATAAAATATAAATACTAGTCCTAATCCCTGGTTGACTATGTTATAATATCAAGAACATGTGATTAAAAACATTGTCTGGACTGATCAGATGTTACTGGTTTTTGGTTTCAGAAATATGGAAAAATTGATGTGGTTGTTTCCAATGCTGCCGCCAATCCATCTACTGATCCCATTCTTGAGACCCAAGAAGCTATCCTTGACAAGCTCTGGGCAATTAATGTCAAAGCCACGATACTTATTTTGAAGGTATCATCTACAAGAGTTATGGTATCTGGAACTATAATTGGAAATTGCCATTGCAGGCCCCAATTGTTAGACTGCGATCTCAAGCTGATTTTCCTCAGATTTTTTAGTTGTATATTCCTTGATAATTTTTCTTCATTTGCTCTCCAAGTTTCCTTGCATTGGAATTTCCCTGTGCAAAATGTGTTACTTTGCGCCCTCTCTCTTTTTTTTTTTTTTGTTAATATTTATTTTAAAATTTTTCTTTTCATGGGGGTAGGATGCAGCTCCTCACATGCAGAAGGGTTCTTCAGTTATTCTGATTTCCTCTATTGGTGGTTACCATCCTCATGCTTCCATGGCTATGTATGGGGTGACAAAGACAGCTCTTTTTGGGCTCACTAAGGTAGGTATCTGAGTCCTGTGTTCTCGTCGAATGTTTGTTACTTCAGCATTAACAAACCATAGACTGCTATGTACTGGTCATTGAGATGTGCTATGTTTCTCCCTCATCTTTCCCTTGCATATGTTAACCAATTGGTTGGCTATGTAATGGATGGAAACTTCCCCCCATCCCATGGTCATCCCTATCCTCCATTCTGGGTATCATAATCTGGGGGCTTCAAGCTGGAATGACAAGTTTTAGCTATCAAGCTGATTCCCTAGGATCCTGTATATTTATATTTATTGTATTGTGAAGATGGCTGGATAGGTAACTTTGTTGTGCATTTGTTGTTTAATTTTAATTTAGGCCCTTGCTGCTGACATGGCGCCCAATACTCGTGTAAACTGCATAGCTCCAGGGTTCGTACCAACACACTTTGCTGGTTTCATCACGAACAACGATGCTATGGTGTGTAAATAATTCCAGCCATTAGTTTCCAATTTTTGTTTGGGTTTGGAATAGCTCAATAACACTGTTCTGAATACTAATGCCTTTTGTCTGAAATGCTTCTTTGATTGTTGTAGAGGAAGACCATTGAGGAAAATACCTTACTCAACAGGCTTGGCACCACGGAAGACATGGCCTCTGCAGTTGCCTTTCTGGCATCCGATGATGCTGCTTATATAACAGGAGAAACCTTGGTTGTGGCTGGAGGGATGCCTTCTAGACTTTAACTCTTTCTTTTATTATTCTGAATTCCCTAGAAGTTATCATGTTTTGAACCTTCAAAAGAACATGTTGAAGCCGCAATAACAAATTCCCTAGTGGTTATTTCTTTGTTCTGAACTTTTTTGGTCAACAAGCTCATGATTTTTACGGGTCGCTTCCTCGAAAGTGAAGCTTAGCAACAATGTTGAGTCATGACTACTCTTAGAAGGATCACGAGAACAGAAGGAACGAAAAGAAATGTGCCACTTTGATCCCACTAGCTACGGACAATCCCTGGCGCTAAAACCATTCGAAACTGCAAAATGAGCTATGTCATGAATATTGAAACTTATGTCCTTTCTAGTGAAAAAAAAAAAAAAAAAAAGATTAGGACAAGTGTTTTATTTTTTTTTATTCAAAAAGAGGTTGTAAAAGAGTGCTCCATGAATAAATACGTAAATTTTACTCCCTTGAGATTAAATTAAAATCCAATTACAATAAAAGATTTTAACTTCTCATAGAAAGATTAGTTTTCTTTTTTTAAAAAAATATTTATCTTTCAATATTGCAAAGCAAAAGAACAGGGAAAACTGAACGAAAAGGGATTTAGTTGTGTACATTGTCATGCTCGAAGCAAGTTTGATCGGTAGACTGGAGTGGATTAAAGAGGAAATACATAAACATAGATCTCATCCTCAGGAGCATTTCACATAGATAATACAAACGCGCCTCAATAATTGCTAAGAGAACCCTAAACACAGGCCATTTTTGCTGCCTCACTAAAAGCAAGTTCATGTTTCAAGCAACCATTTCCATACCCCAATTCCTAGCTTCTTTCCATGGTGGCAACCCTTTTCAACCCAGTTAATTCCTGTCACAATCTCCAGCATACAATCCCACATATTGTAATTGATTTACACGACTTTCAGTTTTGTAGCTCTGGAACTTGGCCATTATATATGCACTTATACCTGGAAACAAAAAGAATGTGGCTTGGGATGCTCGATGATTCCATTATTCACCACCCTTCCAACATATACTTTCGAAATCCAGTTCATGACAAAAAAAACATTATGTTAAAACAGCAGATATCTACACAGGAATTACATCAGTCTCTTGATTATCATCACACGTCAAAACAAGACCCTCAATACAGGATGGAAGAAGGCATTGGAACCATTGACAGCCTGTTGAAACAGGCTCCTGTGGTGGAACTATCATCAGCACATTATCATGGCGCCGAACAACACCCATCACACTTACGGTGCTCCCTTCTTTGATATAGCTGATAGGCAACATAATCTTTAGAAGCATTCAACGAAGAATACTTAAAATAGAATGTTAAGCAATCAATCAGTTTCTAAGTGAAAAAGGAATTCAGGACATGGAAAATGAAAACAAAAAGAATATTTAATTACATACCCTTCTTTGAGGCGCATAATCCGCTCATCGCTGGAAAGGCCACGATCAGCTAGCCAGCGTAAAAAGCTTGGTGATAAATCTCTATTCTCTTTCTTTACATCAACTACCGTAGCTGGTTTGACAAATGGAGCAACCTTAGCTCCATAGCCTGACTTCACTAAGGCTCTTAATCCAGATTGGAAATCTGATATGTAAAAATCAGCAATATATTTCTGTTCACCAGAATCAATGTGTCATTATAATGCACAATAAGAGGTGCCTTCTCCCTGAAAATAAGAACCCAGACACAGCCAAGACCTAAAACATTGTCAAGAAAAATAAAACAAAATTATGTATTTAGAAAAAGAAAGTATAATACCCAGTTATTGGGAGTTAATTTGTGCCACTGAATTGTAAGTAGTTTTGTGTTTACTTGTTCCAAAAATAGCTATCCACTACAAAAATTGCCCAATCAAGAACAGAACTACTGTTGCCTATTATTAGTTCATAATTATACAAGTAGTAGAGCCTTTAACCTACAATGTAAAGGCAAGATGAAGTTAATTTGTTTGTGCTGGCTCTGTTTTTAGCATGCCTACAACATTGTCAGAAGCTTTCATGTTGACTCCACTCCATGCCTTTCTGTAACCAGGGACATTTTAAAAATAATGTGTCGTGGTTACTGTTTGTTGAATGTTATTTAGTGTTCAAATAAACTGAATTATCAGGTTTGGACAATGAAAAAAACTTTTGCATACTCCAGCAAATCATAAAAATACACAAAAGTCTTGAAAATCAATATACTGGGTTGAAAAGTTCAACACACTGACCTCTGAATATCTAGATCCCCATGAAAGGAAACGATGCTTGGGATGCGCAGATTTTCCACCCCACCCCCTATATTCATACAACTCTGTGGAAACGTATACACACCTAGGTACCCTCTGGTAAGATGATTCCAAAGGTATACTGCCACAGGTGACAACCTACATAACAAATAAAATCCAAGGATGCATTACTTCTGAGAGAACAGAATAGAGAAATCCAAGGACGCATTACCATCTGTAGGCATTTAGCGCTCTTGTTTTCAAAGAAATGATAACCCAGAAGCACATTTAATTGAGATCTCTTATGACAAGAAAAGTTCTGACACGGAAAAAAAGTTTGAACATGGATCAAAGTGCAAATGCTAGGAGAAAACAATAAACATAAAGCCAGAAATTTTGATTAAAAGGAACTCCATAGTGAGGAGAACAAGGTTTTAGAAGTTTTCCATAAAACCAATGCTAGTGTAAACTTTTGTGGACGATAGCAGTAAAAAATGATGGCGGGTTCTAGTTCACACGGCAATTATTTATTTCAAATTTGGATGGTGTCCCATTAAGCCAAGTAAATATTGCATTTTTGAAGAAATTGAGAATGAAATATTTACCAAAGCAGAGTGGTGAAGAAAACATCAAGTAATGCAAGATAGTGGAATCATTGAAATGTGTTGATCAAAATTATTGAACAGAAAATATTGCATCTGATCTGAGTAAAAATTATAGCAGAAAGTAAAAGTGTAAACCATATAACATGGAAGGTAAAGAGCCAAGTGCCGTTATGGAGGAAAGACAAGCACATTGCAATCATTACTGAAATAGATTTGGAATAGTGTGATAGAATTATATCCTCCAACCCCACAAGAAAGAAGCAGCAAATATGGTCCCCCCTAAAATGTATGATGCACGTGCGAAGGAAGACATTGTAGATGACAGCTTTGGTGGACCAAAACCGACACTCTTGCACACTGGTAAAATACTATCAAATATGCAGTTGAATTATTCCACTCAGATGGAATGATGGATAGATATACAGAGAGATCCCTTCTCAATCCACCAGCTCAAAGCAACTATCATTTGTGCATGAAATCATAAACAGGTTTCTCAATCTCTAAAATTTTCCTAGCATTTCCCCAAAAAAAAAAAAAAGAGGGACCAGTTTCGTCACTAGTCGAAGAAAGATATTATATTATTGTGAAAGAAGAGCACTGAATTGACCAAAAGGGAATATAGCAATAAACTAAACTAACTAGTTATATGAAAGAGAGTGGTGGTGAAAATTACCCCAGTGATTTTGACGTAGTGGCCGTCAATAGCAGCTCTGAGCGCAGCATCGGGATAGCTGCTTATAAACCGTAGCAACCCTCTTCTTCCCCACACGCAATTCCATACGAGGCCCAGTAATAGTGGGACCAATATGGCCCCCACCCCTACCAATATCACCGCTTTCTTAATCGCCACCATAAGGAATGCCCCCACCAGCAACCCCATGGCCATCACCACCAGCACCGCCCAGCCCAGTCCCCTTGATATCCTCCAACCCACCTTCACATCCTCCATCGCCAACTTGGTAACGGCCGACCCGTAGAGGGCTTTGGTGTGGTCGGATCTCCGGTGGGCCGATGGGGTAAGTGGGCCGGATGTGATGAGACCGGTGGGGTGGAGGAGGGGACCTGAAGAAGATTTCTTGGATCGGATGGATCCGCTGTTGTGCTGAGAAGAGGAGGAAGAGCGGGAGGGGGGATGGTTGGGCATATCTACAGCAGGAGAATCCACTGTATTAGTGGTAGTAGAAGTAACGATGTCAAACATTTTGCCTAGCTCTCCTGACTTCTTGACGTCACCGCCTGTGTAGGGAAAATTGCGTGATGCGATAGTGGGTTGATGCTTGTCCTTGAGTTGCTGCCCCAGTGGACCTGAAACCAGCATCCCATTTTTTAGGTGAGAAGATGGAATTCTGGTGCTGCTCCCCATTTTAAGTGGTGTTTTGCTCGGCAAGTCTGAGGGAGAGAGAAAGAGAGAGAGAGTAGTAAGAGTAGTGGCAAGTGAGTAGAAGAAGAAGATGGCATTTTAGTGTGGGCGATGAAATGACTGTAAAGGTGCTCAACTATTGCAATTATGACATCTCTATCCTCTTGTCTCTAAATCCATCAAGTAGCATAGCGGCCTACTAGTGGTGCAGTTTGCTATGACTCAAATTTTAGATTTCATTAAGTAGATGATAATGTTCACAAAATCTATATGATCAGAGCAAACTAAACCGATTTGGTTAAGTTTTATTTGGTTGTCATAAGCCTAACGCCAAAAACCAATTAATTTTTGGATGGTAAGAGTCAATACGTCTGTCTCCACTCCCCTGTTTATTTCCACATCCACACAGTCCGAAACTAGATGTACTGTCACGTCCACTCTCTTGTGTTTTTATAAAAAAAATTCAATATTTATTTAATTAAATATAACAAAACTGTGATCCACCACAACAATTCACATCCCATTAAATATTTATAAAATTTAATAATAATAGGCTTGCTGGCACTGGCACCGACGGTGGGTTAAAACTTAAAATTAAAATCATTACTTAGTTATAGGATAGTACAGTAATTATCAGACTGTGGGCTACCATGGAAAGGAAATATGTGCAAACTGTGTTGCAAATCAAACATATCCAATCGCTTTCTCATACCGTATTTAGGCATAGAAGAAGACGTGATGTCTAGTTTTCGTTATACTTTTTTTATCAATAAAAACATAAAAAGGTTTCTGAAATGGTTATGTGCTAATGCATCATCATTAATAGTGTCTTTATCTGTCTGTTTCGTTTTTTATTCATGGAAATAGTTGGTTGTGTGGTTGTTTTTTTAATATGATTAGCATTAACCTTTGTGGAATTTGTATGTAGCAGAGGTTTTCGTTCTAAGGTGGCGATTTTCGTTGGCAAATTAAATCATGAATTCTGTTTATAATATTTGGTAATTCAAAGATTCAAATACATATATGTGATAATAAATACATACAAAAGAGTTTATATGTTTCACAATTGCTGTTTTATTTTTTTTAATAAACTTTTTTTTACTTTAAATATTGCTATTTTTATTTATTTTTTTAACAAACTTCATTTTTTATTTTAAAATATATATATATATATATATATATATATATATATATATATATATATATATATATATTTATACTTTTATACATTTTTTATTTTTAATTATATTGACACTATTATTATTATTATTTCATATGTTTAGAACAAAGAAACTTATTTTTCATAAAAAAAAATTAGTATAAATTATAGGTTTATCAATTTTAATATTGTACAGGAAATTGAAAATATCAAAATATTTAACTATAAAAAATGAACTTACAGTTTACAAAAAATGAACCTACAGTTTATAAAAATGGAATCTACGATTTACTAATAATGAATATACTATTTATACCAAATGAACTTATAGTTTACAAATTGAATATATAGTTTATAAAAAAAATAAACTTATAGTTTTGTGATAATAAATTTACAATTTATACTAAAATGAACCTACAGTTTACAAAAAATGAACCTACAATTTATAAAAAAAAATGAATCACAGTTTGCTAATAATGAATTTACAGTTTATACCAAATGAAACTATAATTTACAAAAAATGAGTTGTTGTTTTCAAAAAATAAACATATATTTTACAAAAAATGAATATATAATTTATTGATAATGAATCTACAATTTATACCAAAATAAATTTACAGTTTATAAAAAATGAATATATTATTTATTGATAATGAATCTACAGTTTATACCAAAATGAATTTACAATTTACAATAAATAAATCTATAATTTATATCAAATGAACTTATAGTTTACAAAAAATTAACCTATATTATACTAATAATAAATCTACATTATATACCAAATGAACTTATAGTTTACAAAAATAAAAATATAGTTCACAAAAAATAAACTTACAATTCACAAAAAATAAATATGCAGTTTACAACAAATAAACTTGTATATTCAAAGTAATCAACCTACACCATGTAACAAATAAATCACAAAAAAAAAAAAAAATCCATTTAATAATGTTGATAATATTAAACATAAATTAATATAACATAGTATTTAATATTATATTAAAATAAAATTATATTAATATAATATTTAATATAATTTAATATAGTAATGTGATAATATAAATTAATTAATATAATAATTTAAATTATATATAATATTTCTATATATAATTATATATAATAACATAAATTATATAATTATAATAATATAATATAATTAAATAATACAAAATAATTATATATTAATTTAATTATAAAATTTTACTAATATAATTATATATAATATATAAAAACACATAAAAATCTCATTTATAAAAAATAAAAAATGAAAAAGAAAGAAAAAAAGAAATGATATAAAGTTGTCTGTGGAATGTGGAGTGTGGAGTATGTCATTTTTTTAAAATTTTCACGTGTCATGGATTTTTGGTCTATATTGTTATATAAACAAGGGGTTCATGATATCAATGTTGTCAAAAACGCGATTCAAAACGTATGTTTTTACGATTTTACGATCTAAAATCACATGAACGAGTTCAAACGTATATAAAATCAAATTTGGTGTAAAAATGAGATGAAATCGCGTTTTTATTTATGATATCGGTGAAATCGCGATTTTACAGCCGATTTTAACGATTCCAGCGTTCTGAAGCGACGCCATTTCATTCAAAATCAAAGTGTTGCGTTTTGTGTCAAAGTGACGTCGTTTTGTGGTGAAGTGATGTCGTTTTGACTTGAGTATTGCAAAAAAAAGAAGGCAAGGCAGCGAGCGACACTCTCAATCAAATTGGGGAAGAATCTTAGGGATTTTGAGCAGTAGACTTTTCTTACAGAAACTCATCCGATTAGTGATTACAGGTGCGTATTCTGATTTCTGCGATTGGGTATTTTGATTTTCTTGTTTATGGTTTCTGCAATTTGGTATTTTGGTTTTGTTGTTCTGCGATTTGGTATTTTGGTTTTGTTGTTTGTGGTTTGATGCGGCTGGGTACTTAACTTTCTTGTAGAATGACATTATCTCTGCATTTTTCTTTCATTTTGAAATGATGATTTTCATGTGGTCCAGTACCCAGGCTCCATTAACATTGATGAACCTTTATTGCAGGTGCAATGTTCGACTCAGATCCAGATATGACTCATAAGCTATCTAGGAAAATAAAATCTCTTTCTGCATTAGAAGTTAATGGCACAAAAAATATTACTACTAAATTATAGTCTATTTGCATTCCGTTGACACAAGGAAGAAAATAATACTTGTGGGTTAATAAAACAAATGATAGTGCCTCTTGATTTATTTTATGCTGGTTTTGAATATTTTTAAATGAGTTGTTAAATTATATGTTCTTTCTTACTAAATAGTCAACTATTTTGATTTGGTATATGATTTTATGATGACTAAGTCATGTAAAGTAGTAGTGCAATGGTCTAGCATGCC
>CATIWR010608096.1:0-23302 GCA_949677035.1 Omphalea diandra | reverse complement strand
TGTTACATGTTACATGGGAATGTAGGCCAAGTTAGAATTAAATGCTTTTAATGATTACTTGGCATATCATTTGTGAATAAGCACTTGCATATGGAACTAAAAGGGGCATTGTGACCAACTTGTCAAACACTTGCAAATTATAGGAAGATGGACCAATAGGTCCCGAATCATATGTTACATGAATCACATGATTATCACAGAAGCAATGTTTGCCTTGCTTGGTCACGACAAAAACAAAGCTATTGCATTTGCACTTGCATATTCAGTTGTTATACTTGCAATGTATCTTGATGATATTTGATTATAGATTATGCCATGAGAATTTCATTATTGTTTTTATTCACTGAGTTGCGACTCACCAAATCACAATTATTTTTCAGATACTGAAGCATAGAGTTTGGGCACTTTGGTTCATAAAGTTTTGCATAGAGACACATGGAACACAGGTCGTTGGCTAAATTCCAACTCTCTCTCCTTGCGTCATATACATACATTTGATAGGAACTAGTTATGGTCACTGGTCCTAACATTAGTTAACACATGTGTACATTAAATACATATGGGATTATATATGTATGTTGAATAAACCTTAATGTGTATTCATTTTTGAGCATGAAATGCCATGATTTGCAACTGAAGACAATAGTTACAGTAGGTGGTATCAGAGGATTCAAGCACACGCGGGGCAGACATGCAAATCCCAGTGTGTATGACATCGCGGGGTCGATGGGCAAATCCCGAATGTTGAGTGCTCTGATAGGTACCAGTTGTAGCCACGTTGTGATGTTACAATTTATGGTATGAAAGCTGATTTACAAATGAGAACAATGGATGTCACAGTTATTGGTTTGACAAATGAATTTAGATGTTACAGTTTTGGTATCAGAGAGGGATCAAGCATACGCAAGGCAGATGTGTTAATCCCGGTGTGTATGACATCGCGGGGTAGATGTGCAAATCCCAGTGTGTATGACATCATAGGACTGACGGGCAAATCTCGGATGTTGAGTGCTCTGATAGGTACCGATTGTAGCATTACAGATTGTGGACATGAATAGGATGAGTTTTATAAATGAAAATGGCTGTTACAGTTTATTGGTATCAGAGCCATATGAGTTCTATAAAATGAAAATGGGTATTACAGTTAAATATGAATACGGTCGTTACAATTAGTGCTTAAAAAGGCCTGCAATCAAAGATTAATTATGAACTCATAATGCTCACTTTACCTAAAAATATAAAAGTAAAGTACATTCAAAATAATATCTTTCATAAAGTCTCTAAGACTATTGAAAGGTCTTAATGAAGATATTTATATAGACAAAGTCCTAAAACCTAGCTAGTAGTTATAAGAAAGAAATCAACTTTTGAAGATATAACTATGAGCAATATATTTTTGGATTGCTGGGTACGAATCCGATTATGAGAACCATGTTAGAAGAATGAAGCCCAAAGGGGTTTAGACAAACCTTGAACTAAACCTACCCTATAAACACCCAAACCAAAAAACATAATTTTTGAGTTTTCATAAGATTTATGTACAATCAATTTATATGGATGCATAGACATATCATAAAAGGCCAACAATATGAATCTTTTAGAATAGTTACCTAGTTTCCCATGTTTGCTTTATAACCAAGTGGTTGGCTATGTAAACAACTCCTTAGCTGTACAAATAATTGTGAGCTTTAAATTTGGGGCCTTAGGATGTAAGCCTAATGATGAAAATCACTAAAATTATTCCCCATAATGTAAAAGGAATTGTTGGAGGGAAAGAAACAAGGCCTTAGGAAGTTTTGAAAAAGCCCTATGACCAAGCCTAAGACCAAGCACACTTCTAAGTCCAAGACTACCAACCCTATTTAGTGGGATACTAAATAAGGATGTACATCTAGCTAAATTAGGGTGTACAACCCACTGAACTATGTTGTACAATAACTAAACTAGGATGTATAGTTTACCTCAAGGATGTACAACCAAGGTTAAACCCTAAACCCCATAACATTCTAGAACTTGTCCTTCCTTAAACCCTATGTCTGTATAACCTAGCATGAAGATGTATAACCTATCTTTTTGCTTTTCATCCCTCTTAAAAATCCTAATTTCAAAACTTTTATGGTCTTTTATATGATTGGACGTGAACTAAAGGCAACCAAAACCATTCTGGGCTTTGGTATACTCTTTTTCTTTTATAAATATCCATTATTTTAAGAAAGGGGAGGAGGCTTGGAAACCCTAACAAAACTCTACCAAAATTTCTCCACACACCATACTTAGTCAAGAAGTCTAGAAACCCTAACCCATTCTAAGCATTTCTATGGTATAACAAGGCAAAACCTCATATCTCTTATGCATTCCTAAGTAGTTTGGAGGATATCAATTAAATAGTGAGCCTCTGAGGGTAAGAAATTCATCAAAAGGCATCCATAAGTCCCCCCTCCCCCCATCATCCTTGCTCTTCCTTTTCTTTCTTTTTCTTTTATTTTCAAAAACCCAAAAAATGAAGGTTATACATACTTAAGGTAGTTCATATAATCCTTTTCTTGGGTTGTACAACCCTTACAATGGGCTGTATAAGCCCAATTGACTTGGAACACAATTTGCATATCTCTCATTGTCTCACCTAGATTCTTCCCTTCCAAAACTATTTTTTATGACATTTTACTATTCCATTGGCAGAATAGGAGAGGCCAAATAGTCCCTATTCATTTAAAAAATGGAATTTTAAATGAGTTTAAGATTATTTTCATGGCTTATTATGTGTTAATACTTTGTGTTCTTTCATTTTGAGGTTAATTTGATTCTCAGGTTCTATTTTAATGCTTTTTGGGCAATGACTAAGTTAGGAATTTATTATTCCTAGTACCTTGAGAGCTCTGCTATCACTATACTTATTCCTAGGTATGTTAGTAAATACTTTTTTGGCTTTATGATTTTTCTTTTGTTAGTTAGCATTCTAATCTTCTTAGTGGTTAGTAATGCTAATGGATGCCTAGCTCTTTTTGAGTAATAAAAGAATGGGTTCACCAGCCCTAGGACCTTTTTTATGGTGATTTTGCCTTAGGCCATTGAAAATCATCTAAGTGCTTTGCATTACATATTTATGATTATTTCTCTTCCATTATACATACATTTGTGTTATGATACTATGTTTCTTTTCATATGACATTAGGATGCTTGTATTCATGGACTTGGAAAAATGCATTAGGTACCTTGACCTGGGAGATATGGTAATGAGAGCTTTGTCCATTTGATTTATTTTAATTTGCTTGATTTTGTGATTAGTTACTAACTTGTGCATTTTCTTTAGGTGTAGGTGCTTGTTTAA
Source organism: Omphalea diandra (assembly GCA_949677035.1). Taxonomy (NCBI): domain Eukaryota; kingdom Viridiplantae; phylum Streptophyta; class Magnoliopsida; order Malpighiales; family Euphorbiaceae; genus Omphalea; species Omphalea diandra. The sequence continues at coordinate 19,974 of CATIWR010608096.1, read as the reverse complement.
TCTAGACCATGAATCTTGATCTTGATAATCATCTTTTGATTTTTAAATGTGATGTATGGAGATGTATGTTATACCTTATATCATGATGCATGACCCCTCTTCTCTTTGGTGTTGATGACTTAATTTGATTGGTTTGATTATGTTAAAGGTAGGCCGAATCCCAATATCTGGGTGGTTTGGGGGTGCCTAACCTCTTCCCTAAGCTATACCCAATTTTCGAACCCAATCTCTAATTGGTGAAGACAAAATATGCCTTTTAATTGACTTAGCTTTGGTTCGGATTTCACCTTGCTCAGATTCTTATCCCCAACAAAGTTTGGTGGAGACTCTGCATCCCTTAGGGATAATGCTAGTGTATTGTCTTACCTTTAGTTCCTTGATGACTATCATTTTGGACATAAGGGCCTTAAACTTATGCAAGGCCTAAAAGATTCCCGTTGATCCAACACATGCCATACCTTGAGTCCATACCAATGTAAAGACTCCATCCTTTCAATCCTCCATTGATTAATAAAAGGATGGAGTTGTAGGCAAGATTTCACTTATTCTAGCGAAGACCCCCGTGGCGCTCATAATATTTTCAAAACTCTAATTCTAGAATATTCTTTAATCTTATCAGCTTAGAGTGTAGGGAGAAGCATTGGGTTTATCTTATGCTACAAAGTACAAATGCACCCCTTCCACTCGCTATAAATACCTATATCTCAAATGTGATAGGGGAGGCCATTTTTCCCTAACTAAATGCTATCAAAATAAGGACTTGAAACCCTAAAGAACACCTCCTAACTAGAAACTTAAGAGCCATAAGACCCACCACTAAAGGTTTAAAAAAAAAAACTAAGTTAAGTCCTTCATTTGCATTGAAACCATCATCTTTTAGGAAACCATTCAAGGTATCTCTGAGGGTAACAAGCTAATCCACAGGCCATTCTAAGCTTCTTTTTCTTCTATCTTCCCTTCCCCCTTTTTCCTTCTTTTGGTTTCTTTTTATTCAAACAACATACCCAAAGGTTTGTCTAGACTTATTATTATTTGTACATACATATACTTGGCCTATACTAACTACTGCCACTTGTAACTATATTCATAAGAGTGAACTTTAGTCTTTTTCCTTTTAATTCTAAGTCTTTTATTTTTCTTTTAAAGCCTTTAAATAGATGAATGGGTTAGCTACAACAACCAATGGCCTTCATTCTCCTTTTTAGCTTCAAAATAGTATTTTGAATTTATTTTGTGTTTTCTTCTTCATTTCTTCTGTGGTTATACATGTATGTTTTTATTTTCATTGAATTAAATGAGTATGAAAGATGAAGGAAGAGGTTGCAACAATTTAGAACCTCTTGATTGCTTTTTATTTATTATTTATTATGATATATGTCTTGTTCATCATCATGACACACACACACACACACATACCCTTTATTTGCATCATTATTATTAGTCCATTGGGGAGGATGGTAACTTAAAAGGGGGGAAGTGAACTGGGTGCTTTCAAACTCGAGAAACTTCTTTAAAAATTTATTGAATTCTTTAGCAGTGGATTGATGCACATAATTTAACTCTTGTTCTCAAAGAAGAAGATATGGAAGAAAAAAGATAAAGACACACAAGATTTATAATAGTTTGGCGATGCGCCTATAACCACTTCCTAAGCAACCACTTAGGCCTTTACTCTTCTTTTTGCATGCTCACAAATAACGTTACAACTCCCTTTTATAGGCTCAAAAAAGTAAAATCCCACTAGTGATTTTTTAAGTTAATCGTAAACTTATGTGCTTTTGTTGGCTAAACACTAACCTTTTTACCTTTACAAGGAATTACATAAGAAGGTGTTTAAGGCTTTGAATTAGGCATATATATATATATATATATAGTACTCAAAGAAAACATATTCTCACTAATTTTAAAGTTAGTTACAAACTCACTAGGCTTTCTCTATCCTAAAATATAAAAAGTAACACCAAAGGTTTGTATAAATGCATGTAAACTTTTTAAAATGTTCGTCTTTTTCAATCATCAAATGAAGGTCCTTTTATATGAAAACCTCACTTACTAGCTGGTAGAGATGCATAGAATAGTTTTGGAAGCTTTTGGAATAACTAGCCATTAGACTTATCAATGTCGTTGAATTTTTTTTTTATGGTTGTTGAATTCTCAATGTTCATTTTCAGTGCTTATTGAATTTTTACCACATTAGTTGTGATCTTTAAATCCACTTCAATAAACTTTTCCCATAATCATTGAATCTCCATAAAGATTGTTGCCATTTCCATCCACCATTATTGGCTTATAGAGATTGATTAAGGTGTTTCCCCAAGGATTTCCAATGCTCGTCGAATGTCTTCAATGGTTGTTGAATCTAATCAATGTCCATTGTGTTTTCCTCAATGTTCATTAGATCTCTTTTATCAATGAGAAGGAGAAATGAGAAAGGCTTATTGTGTACCTTTAATGCTCATTATTTTCTTTCATGCTTGTTGAATTTCCTCCATGATTGTTTGAGTTTTTTTTATCTTTCTCTTCTCATTCTGGTCGTATATCAAATGCCTTCAGCATTCCTAAGTTCTACCAACTTAAAATGCTTGGCCTTTTTCTTTAAAAACATATTAAGGGATTAAAAAAATGTTCAATGCTTAGGTAGGCAATTCTTTAAGCATCCTTTCATTAATATTTTAACATGTGTTCTAAATCGTTGTTACTTAAGATGTGCCTTTATCTTCTCCTTTTAGTGCTAACCCTTTAACAAAAGCTATAAGCATAAACACTCAATCATATTGTTAAAACTTCTCTTGGTTTTATGATCATTCAAAATCATCTATACAAAGGAGTAACCTTGGGGTCAATAATCTCTCCTAAAAATCTCCCCATTTTTGAATGATGACAAACCCAAGGTGCTTGATAAATAAAAAAAAAAGACATTTTACCAATATAAAAAATTTTCCCTTTTTTTGTCACCATGATAAAAAATAGTGGAAGAAGGAAAACAAGTAAAAGATATCAAAACAAGACGGTCAAAAAACTTTATTGGTACCAAATGTTAGATACAAATCCAAAATTACAAAATATGATGTCAATTATTGATTAAAAAATCTGAAACTACAAGTTAAATGATGTCAAATATTAAATTAATTGTAAAAATGAAGATACTAATAAGCAAAGGCCATTTAACACTCTAACTTTTAAATTAATTCTAAAAATGAATATATTAATAAACAAAGACCATTTGACACTTTAAGTTTCAAAATTACAAATATCAAGAGATACCAAATATTATAAAAACTTTAAACTATAAACTGTTTTCAAAACTACAACTATCAAATGATACCAATTATTAAATAATAAAATATTTCCAAAACAAAATATAGAAAAATCTCCCCATTTCTCCTTTTTTATAATGGGTTCAAAAATAATTCTTCCCATTAATCAAATCTTTCCTTAGCCTTAGCACTAATAATAAAATGCTCAACAAAAATAGACTGAAAATACATAATTTTTAGCAAAAGAAGGGCGTAAAGAAGTTAAAGTTAAATATTGCATATGCTTAGGTTTATGCAAGCACAAAAGGCTTAACAACTCCCCCTGAATTTATGCTTACAAATACTAATAGAAAAAGGGGGAGGGGATTAGGGATATATTACAGTTTAGATATGGCTTGATTGCCAATTTTCACTTGAAGTTCTTATCCCTTCTTTTAAATTATTTCATTCACCTTTAAATACTCCATTTTATGTGTTGGATGAAGGAATCCTAACTTGCTAATCAAACTTTCTTTATTAACTATTTCTCTTGGGTCCTCAAGGAACAAGATTTTCATAATTTAGCCTTGCATGTAAAAGCATGCCTTTTGGTTGAAATTTTCATAATAAAAGCATTACTAGGGAACGATCTTATAAATCTTTTAAAGTAGTAGTCATAAGATGATTTCCTAAAGGATTGAGACCTAGGAATAAGGGTATCATTGCTATAAGGCCTTGGTCTTTGAGACCTATGCATATAATCACTATGTTGCGCATTAGACCTAAAAAAAAGTATGTGAGTATCTATGATCATGCACATGTATTCTTTATGAGTTCATTCTAAACGATGAAAAATTGTGATCATGTAACGATCACATTTTCATTTACAAATCATGACATTCATGTCCAAAAATACATATGCATAAAGGTTTATTAATCATATATACACATTCCAGCATGTATTTAATGTACATATATGTTAACTAATGTTCAAGGCTAGTGACCATAACCTAGTTCCTATCTAGATATATGTACATGACACAAGAAGAGAGAGAGAGAGATAGTTGGAATTCAGCCAACGACTTGTGGTCCATGTGTCTCTATGCAAAACTCTATGCACCAAAATATTCAAACCCTATGCTTCAGTATCTGAAAAACATGATTGTGATTTGGTGAGTCGTGTCTCAATGAACAAAAACAATATATGGCATAATCAACATAAGAATATAATCAGGATACATTACAAGTATAACAATTGACTATGCAAGTGCAAATGCAATAGATTGATTTTTATAGTGACCTTGTAAGGCAAACACTACTCCCGGGAATTCATGTGATTCAAGTGACATTTGATTTTGCTGGCCAACATATAACAAGTGAATCATTTGATCAATAACATGTGCCAATAGGACATATTGGCCCCTTTTTCCAAGTGATATGCAAGTGTTTGACAAGCTGGTCACAACATCCTTTTAGTTCCATATGCAAGTGTTCCTTCACACTAGTATACCAAGTAATCATTAAGAGCATATATTTCTAACTTGACTTTTAGTCATATGTAAAAGGTGATAATTCAGTCATATATGCATGTAATAGAACATAATCACATCATAAAATTATCACACATACACGTTAGAATCTAATCATGGTTTTTACTCACCATTTGATGTGACCAATCTTTATGGTAAGTTTGGTTCTCTCTTTATTATTTTCTCAAAGTGTTGAGATCCTAACATTTGATACATACATGGTTATAAGTATGTCAAAATGATTATGAATGCTTGGTATGCAACTATGGCATGATACATGCAAGTGGACCTAGTGTTTATGCATATTTTCTTTATATGGCAGCCTGACCTTGCTATACTCTCATAGTAACAACTTTAGATATGCTTATCCAAATGATTTGATTCCTTTTTTCAAATAAACTAGACATGTAATGATACAAAATTTTCAAATTTAAGGTCAATATAAGATACATAGAAAATGTGGTGAATTTTTGAATTTTTCCCTATTTTAATGTCATCTTTGTATGAGAAGGTCATATATATTCCTAGGTATATCTCAAATTATACAAATCTAATTGCAAAAATGATATACCAAAAGTTACAAAACACATAAAGGAACAATTTTCATGTTTTACTCATTGTCTAATTCAGTCTATAAAGTCATCGAAAAAAATGACCAATCTCAGGGTGAGTAGGTTTTCTTCATGTTGACAATCAGTCATAATGAAGGGGAAATATCTCAACAACAATGTTAAATTTGGCAAAAATATTTCATAGGCATGTAGAATAGACATAAATACTTAACTTTCAAGTTTTTCACATCATCAAATTCTGAATCTTTGGCCATCAAATTCTTGGAAAATAGAATTATAAGACTGTTGAGATTTCATCAATTTTAGGGTCAGTCACAATCAATGAGCCATATTTCTTTCCACATAGCAAATCAAGCAAAAATACTTACTTTGTCTAAATCTAAACATATGGTCATCAAAATGTAAGAAAATAGAAAGACTGAGGTGATTTCAGTTGGTTGTGAACCAACCCTAATGAAGGAGATATATCTCCTTATAGACATCAAATTAAGCAAAATATTTTGCATGCATTTAGATGGGGCATAAAGCTACAAATTTAACATTTTGCATTTTCTCTAATTCCTCTTTTAGGGTTATGAAATCGTGGGTAAAAAATTTAGCTCTAACAATAAAACCAACACAATCAGCTATTGTTTCCCTTAAATTTCAACTTCCATATATGAGCTCTACTTAAAATACTCCATAATTCTTACTAACCATGCATGATTAACATATCATGAGGGATTAATTTCTTATGGGAAGAAGATAAATTAACTTACCTATTTTCCTAGAACCAGAAAAGCTTAGGATTCCTTCCTAGGCAGCTCAATCTTCTACCTCTCCTTCTTCTTCTTCTTCTTCTTCTTCTTCTTCTTTTCTTTATTTCTTCCTTAGCTCTCTCTTGGGTTGTAATCCGTATGCCATGGCTACCAAAACTGCTATTTTTTACAATACTATATAATACCAATATCATAGAAATATAATACCGATATTGATACCAAAATTATAATATGTTTTTTTAAATCAATACAAATAATGCTTTTCAAATCAATACAAACAATAAATAAAACATCATAATTCAAGTCATAGCATAATATTACAAACACATTTTTGTTAATAAAACAAATACATTCATCCAATTAAACAAATTTCAATTTTGAAAACAAAAACAAATTTCAATCCAAATACAAACTATAATTCTAAAAAAAAAAGACTAATTTAAATCAATTTTTTCGTTCATCATCATGCTCTTCCAATAGCCAATTTTTTCTTCTTAATAACAATTGAGACAAATTTTGCAAACATAGAAAAACATCATAAGAAAACTTTTAGCAAATATAAAAAATAAGATACAAAATTCCAACAAATATAATACAACAAATATATGAAAATTTCAGCAAATATAAGATAAATTTCACAAATTTACATTATAATACATTAATATATACCATAATTTCAGCAAATATATATCCCAAATTTTAAATTTTAGCAAATATATACACTAAATTCTATCAAATATATAAATATATATCTTAACGGTATATCAGTGGTATATCATTTAAAAGTTTCTAAGAATTGAAACAAATATCGATACCACCAAATTTTGAATTTTAATACTGAAATTTTTCGGTATCGATCGATACCGGTATCTATCTGTATTAGCGGTGCAGTTTTGGCGATATACCATTTAGATACCATGAAACTTACACCCTTACTCTCTTTCTTCTGCTGCCTCTCACTTTTAACCTCTCTATTCTAATCCTAAAGGTTGAAAAATTCCACTTGTAATCCTATTGTAACCAGACAAAATCATGGTGTCTCATTTCCATTGGTTGGAAATTCACTTTTCCCTTTTAGTCCCGCTTCTTTACTCCTTCATCACCACCATCCATCTCTTAATCCCATACGTTCCTTATACTTTTAAATAACCTTTAAAACATTACTATTTATGATACTATAACCTGCACACAACATAAGATAATTTGCCATGCAATTATACAAACATTACATATATGTTTAAGTGTCCCAAATGCAATGGTGCAAGTGTCATCATCGTGATTATCCAATTCACGTATCTAAATGATCATTTATCCATTGCATATGTTCATGTGGGATTGCAAATTATTTATGTAATGAATATGTTCATATAAGAATGCTAATGAATGTGGATAGGGATGTTATAGATCATATGTTATTTATCTATTGGATGCATAGTATGGCACATTTTGCCTTTTTAGCCTACAAGATGAATATATATAAGCATGCTTAGCTTTAGGCCTTTGTCCATGAGGCTTTATGTTAGCATTAAACTTTTGTGAAAGGAGTTGTGATCTAGCACCTTAAGAGCTAGCTGTTCTACTATGCTTAGCCTTCATAAACACACTCTTTGAAATGGAGGAAGAGGTAGCAGAATGATTATATCTAATGTCATGTTTCACATTAGCATTTTTTTAGGAACTTAAAAGAAAATCTAGCTTTTCTTTTCCTTTTATAAAATTTGAAAGGGAGTTTTTCAAACCTAAGACTATTTTTAAACTGTCATTTTGTTTAGAAAGGATTTCATAAAGTTTCTTTTAAAAAATTAACTCTTTATTTTCCTTTTCCTAAGCATCAATTTAAGTTTTCAAAAATTTCCTTTCATTTAAATATAAGAAAAGTTCACTAGAAAGTAATTTCTCATTTTATTTTCTTAAGCATTCAAATGCTTTTAGAAGTTTATTTTTAAGTTTAGAAATAGAAAAGAGCTTACTTTTCAAATATATAAGTGAATTTAAATAGGCACCACTTAAGCCAAAGGTTGATTTTTAGGCACCACCTAAAAGTCTACAGGGCACTACTCAAGCCTTTCTTAAGAGAGTTAGCAAGTAATATCTTAGACCTTTCATAATAGTTATGGTTTTAGGGTGAACCCAATCTAAGTAATATCCTCACACAAGTTTATAAGAATCATAGAAGGGACACTCTTACACTTAAGTAATTACAACTAAATGATGAACTTACACTTTATAATGAGCTTAAGAGGGTTAAGCTGTTATGAAGCCATTGAAAGCTTGAAATTCTTATTTCCTTTGAAGATGACTCAAAAAAAGTAATGAAACAAGCTTAATTCAAAGGCTAAATTTTGAATGCTTTAGATTTCTCTTTTGCTTGAAAATTCACAAAAAAGTATTGCTCTTTCAGATGGAACTCTTGTTGTATATATAACCCTTGCAAGTGCATAATTTGTTTGAATAATGCTTTTCGTGATTGCCAAGAATGATCTTCTAAGGATTAGTAGCATGTCTACTATCCATGTCAAGCACAATGAAATCCACTAGTATGTAGAATTTTCTTAATTATATAAGAATGTTCTCCACTAATCTAATCGAGTGTTTAATAGACCAATCTATAAGTTGTAAAGTCACTATGGTTCATTGGATCTTACCAAGATTCAATGTACAATAAATAAAAAGAGTCATAGACTAAAACTAGCACCCAAATCACATTATGCTCTTTCAAATTTGTAATTGGAAATTTGTCATGGAATAGAGAAATCCCTTGGATCCTTAAGCTTTAATGGCAACTTATTTTGGATGATTACACTAAACTCCTAGGAGAGAGCTATGGTCTCATATTGCTTCAATTTCCTCTTGTTAAAAAAAATCCTTATGAAATTTAACATATGTTGGCATTTGTGCCAAGGCCCTAACAAATGGAATATTTGAGACATCCCTATCGTCATTCACTAGCATTCTCACATGAACACACCCATTGCATAAATGATTTACAATCCCACATGAACATATATATTGCATAAGTGATCACTTAGAAATGTGCATTTGATAAGCATGATGATAACATTGGCACCATTAGATTTGGGGCACTTGAACATAGATGTGATATTTGCATAGTTGCATGGCAAATTATTATATGTTGTGTGCATGTTATAATATCATAAATAATGGTGTTTATAGCTTATTTAAAATTATAAGGAGCGTATGAGGGATTAGAGATGGATGAAGGTGAAGAAGAGGGCCTAAAAGAGGAAAATTAAACTTTCGACCATTGGTAGTAAGCCACCATGATTTTGTCCTATTAGAGTACGTATATGAATTGAATTTCTCTTCCTTTAAGAGAAGATTAGAGAGGAAAAAAGGTGAGGAGGTGCAAAAAAAAAAGAAAAAAAGAAAAAGAGAACTAAGAAAGAGAGAAAAAATGAAAGAAATAAAGAAAGAAGAAGAAGAAGTGAGCTACCTGGGATGAACTTTAAGCTTTTCTAATTTTGGCAAAAGGAGCAAGTAATTTTATCTTCTTCCCATATGAAATTAATCTCTCATAACATTTTTAACATGCATTATTAGTACGAATTATGGAGTAAATATAGGTAATGCTCATGTATGAAAGTTGAAGTTTAAGAGAAGCAAGAGCTGATTGTGTTGGTATTATTCTTAGAGTTGATTGTTGCACCTATGATTTCATAATCCTAGAAGAGGAATTAGGAAAGTGTAAAATATGGAAGTCAAAGATTTATTCTTATGCTTCATCTAAGTGCATGTAAATCAATTTTTATTAATATGGCGTGTGTGAAGAGCTATGGCTCCTTCATTGGGATTGGTTCACAACTTGCTGAAACCTCCCCAGTCTAGTTGTTTTCAGATGTTTTGATGACCTTATGTCTTGATTTAGACAAAGTGAACAATATGAAATTTGTAGGTTTATATCACCTTTAAATTTCTATAAAATAGTTTTGCTAAAGTTGTTGTTTGGAAAGAGATATTCCACTTTTATTGTGATTGACCTCAAAACTAATGAAACTTGCTCAAAATATTTATTTGGTTTACCCATAATTTGATGGCCATATGATGGGAATTAAGCGATATGGAAATTATGAAATTTGTATAGTTATGTCTCATATAGATTCGTATGAAATAGTTTTGCCAAATATATTATGGGTGAGGAGATATTGCTCCTTCATCATGAATAATTCTCAACATGTTGAAACTTGCTCGCCTTGAGATTGATCATTTATTTTGATGACATTATATACTGAATTAGACAATGTTAGAATCATGAAAAATGTTCCTTATGTGTTTTATAATGTTTAGAAAATCAGTTTTACAATTTGATTTGTACAATTGGAGATATGACTAAGATTGTAAGACTTGATTAGACTATGGCCACACTGAAATGGGGTAAAATTAAAAAATTTGCCATATTTTCTAAGGGCTCATATTAACCTAAATTTTAGCTATGTTGTATCATTATATGTCTTAAAAATAAATCAAGTCATTTGGATAAATATAGCAAGATTTATTACAGTGAGAATATAGCATGGTCAGGCTACCATACATGAATATAAATATAAGTACTAGGTCTATTTGCATGGAACATGACCATAGTTGCATATCAAGCATGCAAACTCATTTTGACATATTTATAAACATGTATGTATCAAATGTTAGGATCTCAACACATTGAGGAAGCCTAAGAGAGAGGTTCAAACCTACCATAATAGTTGGTAGCATTAAAGGTAAGTAAAAGCCATAATTGGATTCTAATATGTATGTGTGATGATTTTAAGATATGATTGGGTTCTATTATATGTATATGTGATTGAATTATGACATTTTACATGTGAATACAAGTCAAATGAGAATTATATGATGTGAATGATTACTTAATGTACTATTGTGAATGAACACTTTCATATAGAACTAAAAAGATGTTATGTTTGGTTTGTCAAGCTTTTACAAATCACTTGAGAAAGGGACCAATATGTCCTATTATGTCACATGTTATTGATCAAATGAATCATATGTTATATGATGGCCACCAAAAGTAACTATCACTTGATTCACATGAATTTCTGGGAGTAGTGTTTGCCTTGCAAAGTCATGACAAAAATCAAGTAATTTATTGCATTTGCACTTGCATAAGTTAAAACTTGTACTTATAATGCATCTTAATGATTAATTATTGATTGTGTCATTAGAATCTGATTATTATTTTTATTCATTAAGTCATAACTTTCTAAATTGTATTTATTTTTTTAGATAGTGAAACATAAAGTTTGGGTACTTTGGAACATAAAGTTTTGCTTATAGACACATAAAGCATAAGTTATCAGATGAATTCCCACTCTCTTTCTCCTTGTGTCATGTACATATACGTAATTAAGAATTAGTATCACCAATATTAAATGTGTTAATATATGTGGACATTAAAGACCTATTCAATTCTGTATGAATGATGAGTTAACCTTTATGCATATGAATTTTCGGACATGAATGTCATATTTAATAAATGAAAATGGGTGTTATAGTTTTTGTTATCAAAGCCTAGTTAGGTTCCATAAGGACTTGCATATAGACATGACATGGCTTTACACTATTATGCATTATCATATAACATAGTCTTTTATGTCTATAGAGCACTAGCAGAGGGTAGTAATGGTACTACCTATGACTCACCAAAGAAAGAGGATTCAACTGATTAGCATTCCATAAAAGCATCACACCAACCATTAAGAGGTCAACCTATTGGTATAGTTAGATCTCTTACGCATTTTTATGCACAACACATACCCCATAAGCAATCATAATATAGAATTGGTGAACATACCGTGTAAGGTCCAAAAAATGAAAGAGAAATAAGGTATGTTAAATTGAGAAAATAAGGTACAATTGACTTCAGTGGTATTGTAGATCCAGTAGTGACATGGCTAAAAAGAGTATAGATATTTTTGAATTTGATGAAATGCACACTAAAAGAAAAGTTGGATTATGTAGTGTCATTATTACAAGGGGCTGTATATAATTGGTGGGAAACCATTCTAGGGAGTGATGTCCAACCTCTAGTATTTACATAAAATATTTGCTTCATCAGTTCAATAATAATTACATGCCAAAAGGGAATGAAGATAACAAAGAAGAGAATTTTTGAATCTAAAATAGGAGGAAATGACTGTAATTGAGTATGAGGTAAACTTTAATCAATTATCTCATTATGCATCATTTATGGTGACCACTAACAAAGACAAATGCCAACAGTTTGAAGAGGGACTGAGATGTGAGTTTAGAAGCAAGATCACAGCTATAGATCTTAAGAGTTATACCAAGCTAAATGCTGTTATTTATAATTAGGGTGAAAAGATTAGAAAAAGAAAGGATAGAGCAATGAGTAAAAAATGAGACTATTGAGTTTATGGAAGATTTTAGTAGAAAGAAAAGAAAACATGGAGATTATAAGCCATCACAATCTAGTGTCAGGGTTGGTTACTTTAGCTATAGAGGCAAGGGGCTAGGACTTTCATCTTATACAGGCAGAGGTCAAGGCTAAGCTATGCAATAACGACCCTCATGTCTATAATATGATAGGCAACATATGGGTGAATGTAGGAAACTGGCTGGTGGGCACTACTTTTATAGGTCTTTTGATCATATGCTTAAAGACTATCTTGAAAGATCTAGAATGTTAGAGGGAGTCGGAGGTAGAGCTACATCAAAATCCACAGTTGAAGTTTCAAAATCAAGTGGAGCTAGTATATCTTTTGGTAGTGGTGAGGAAGAGGTGAAACAACAACAATTGGGTAGCGTGTGAGTAGATTAGAAAGTTAGAGTTCTAAACTCCATTTGTAGGCTAAAGTATTTGCCTTGACTAGGCAATAAGTTATCACTACTCCAGATGTTATCATTAGTAAAATCTTCCTCTATGATTTAAAAGTTGATGTATTAATTGATTTTGACTCCACATATTCATTCATTTCATTGAACATGACATCCCAATTATGTAGTAAGTGAAAAACTTTAGGGTTTAACCTATGTGTGAGTATTTCTTTAAGAGATGCAATGATTGTGGATTAGATATGTCATGATTATGTGATTCACATTGGTGATACTAAGTTGAAAGCTAATATAGTAATGATGCTACTTCGTGAATTTGATATGAAACTGGGTATGGACTGGTTGACCAAATATTTGTTATCCCTTGGTGCCCTAGAAAGGAGGTTGAATAGGGCAACATTAAGTAATAATAATAATAAAAAGAACAAGTGCGAAAAAAATGAAGAATCAAGAAAACCAATTTATAGAGGTTTGGCACAACTTGCCTACAACCTCTCCTATAGTATTCACACAAAAGCCTTTCACTATCTAGATAGCTTACAGGTGATATCAACTATCTTTACAACAATAATTTTTAGGTACTACCAAGCCGTTACAAGTAGACTTATAGCTGCTACTAAAACAATTTTCCCTAAGTAGTTTACCGGTACTACCTTAAACCTTTCACAGAGTATGGATTTAGATCTCCTAAGATCTCTTAACCAAAGGTTTTCTCAAATGAAATTACAACTTGGAAAGTTGAGAAAGACTCTCTCACTCAAACAATAAACAATTCACAATACACTTACAAGGCATGCTTGATTTGGTTAAAAGTTTTGAGAGAAAGTTTGAAATCTTATTCTTTAAACTCTACTTTTCAAGATAGCTCTTACAAGTTTTGATAATGATGTTCTCTTATAAGCTAGATCACTCTTGTTTTACCACTTTTATTCAAAGATAACTTTAATTATAAAAGTACTCACTTTTTAAATGTTTTTTTTTTGTTTCTATTATGAGAGGGTTCTTTTTAGACAAACATACAAAACTAACTGTCAGCAAAAAAGCCAACACTTCATGTCACTAGAGTAGACACACAATGTCTATAAGACATTCTCCATGCATATTGTTCAATCATCAATAAGGTGATTTCAAATAGAATACAACTTCAACAGTCGTTGGCACTATCGAAATGCCATTAGAATTAGCTATTTAAAAGAGATTTTTCCTATATGCTTCTCTTATGCATTTCATAATTATTTATTCAATAACTCTTCAATGGCTATTGGCATTTCTCAATGCATGTTGGAATTCAACTTTAACTCTTGTTGAGATAGGAACAATGCCTATTGCAAATTTCTAGGAAAATGTGAACTTAATGCTCTATTTTTTAAGATTTTCAATAGTACTTCAATGACTATTGGTGAGCTTCCAATGCCCATGGAAAATGATCTTGATGCCTGTGTCATTTTTTAGAGTGTCTTGTTGGACGGTTTAGGGATCTTAGTTTTACCTGGGAACTTCTCCAACAGCCATTAGTGGAATCTAACACTGTGTTGATATCTTCAAAATTTTGCTCAAATCAAGTCACATTGTTCAACACCTATTGCAAAAATGCAATGTCTTGTTGAGATGTCAAGAGCCATGCCCGTTGCAAAATTGCAATGCTCGTTGCGAAGAGACTTGCATAACTCGAGTGATTGAATCATCTAATACATGTTGTACCTAAGAAAAACACTAGTTGAAAGGTCCAGAAGAGTTGACTCATATTTGGGTGTCATTTCAATGCATGTTAAGATATTTCAACACACGTTACTAGAGTCACAATGCCTGTTGAAATATGAAAACACCTATTAGATTTGAATACTTATAGTTTTCACCATAACTTTCTCTAAACATCTTTCTTTAATAAATTGATGTACCTACAAGATTTTGCATAAATAATTTAGAAAAATGTTAGCTTTTAAATGTGTTTGCAATCATCAAAATAAGCTAGGTTCAACATTCTCCCCCTTTTTGTTGATGACAAACAATCTATCAAAGTTAATCAAATTTGTAAAAATGAAATGTGTACATCATATGATGGAGCTAATTAGATTATAACTCATCCTTAAGTATATCAAAATATTAAACAATATGATTTACCACTAAGTGCACAAGTTATGATAATATGTTCATATTACTCCTTCTTAATTTGATAATATATGCACTATTATAACAAGTTCTCATATTAAGTTCTTTTCTATAATAAGTTCACAAATATACTCCCTTTTTCATATCAAGTCATTATCATGCACGCTTAGTTTATTACTTCTCCTTCTTTTCTATACACATATACCTTTTACACATCACATTTTTTATTTTCCTTTCTCTATCTCTTCTTCCTATTTACACATACATTTACCTTTTCATTTACCTTTAGTATATCATCCTCTTCCTTCTCCTTTACCCTCTCCCCCTTTGTCATTATAAAAAAGAAATAAACAAGAATAGTAATAACAAAGGAAATGGAATCAAATAACAATATAAATAGAAATAATTAACATTTTAATGCATTAAAATTGTTGCCCATTACATTAGCTATTTTTGATGAAGAAAAATAAAGATAAATGAAATGAAATAAAGTAAATATGTAATATGAGGGAGTAGGGAAATTGGTTTGGGCTAAGGCTTCTAGGGATGGTTTTAAGATTTTTCTTTAGGTTCATTTACTACATCTGGCTCACTTGGAGTACTTGGAGTCCTTGGTTGCAAGTTCAACCCTTCAATTATCCAATCCAAGGTCTGGTTGATGTCATTCATATCCCTTTGAAGTTTTTGCACTTTCTAGTGTAGGGAGATAGTAGAAGATTCAACCCTTTGTATTACATTAGAAATGGTCTCCAGTTGCTTAAGAACCTTTCTCTAAAAGATAGTGACATATGGATTATAGGTAGTAGGAGCAGACACACTTATTCTAATCACTTTTGCTACTGCAACACCTATCTTAATTCTTCCTCAATATCCTCATTTTCCTCTTCCTATTAAGGAGTTTATCCTTCTTCTGATACTCTTTTAATTAGACTAAAGTCTAATCTTTGTAAGATCCTCATACTGAGAAGCACTTTCACTGATAAATTCATTACGTGGCAGCTTTTCCAATACAATGTTTTTCTCTTCCAGTTCATCTTCTGTTTAGGGAATGGCTTTCACACCTAGAAATTCTTATGATGTAGTGATCCATGAAAAACTCACTGGCTTTGTCCACCTGTCCATCTATCCTTTGCATCAAGAATAATGGAGTGTTGATCTTTTGTTTGTTCTTCATGCACCAAAGATAGAATTAGTCAGTGATTGTGCAATTGCCATTTGACTGAGCTCTCCCATTTATATTCCATGTGATGAGTTGATGGGTTATTCTTAAGGTTTGACTTTTAATTTTTGATGCCTTGTTATTTTTGCTATTGTAATTATTCTTTCCATCAGTATTAGACTTTTAGAATTTGTTCACATTAATTTTGAATGTAGGAGGTTATGTTATCCCTAAGGTAGTAGCATCAAAGCACTTTGTCAAATTGTTTGGCCTTAAGGTGTACTTTTTTCTAAATAATCTAAATTTTGCTGAGGCTTCCTAGGCATACACATCACAGTCATTGCCCAACACCTCTAAAGTGGTGAGGAACTCCACCGTGAGCTTTAGATAGAAGGGTTCCTTGATATGACAAAACAACTTCCTTCCAATTCCCACCATAAGCTCTTCCATCTTTTCAACTAGGCCATATCTTTGAAGATCACTCCATTTAAGAAACTTTCCACCTCCTAGGTGCCTCTTTAGTAGCTTTAGAGCCAAATCATTAACTTTTTCAATCTTGAGATGGAATTGTTTAAGTAAGGGAAGAATATGCAATGTTTCTAATACTTTTCCTTTCCCATTTGGTTTTGAATCGAATTTTGATTTCTTAGATGATTATTGTGTTAAGGATCGTTCTATAATTCATTTTTTCTACTAGGCAAAGATGAAAGGTAGATTCTTCTCAATCTCGGAGCTGGAGTAGGAGGGTTAAGGGTTTTTTTAGGTTAGTTGCTTATACCTCTTGGTTGAGTTTGGTTTGGGTGCCATTGATTGAGTGTTTGAGGTTTGATGTAAGAGAATATGCAGAAAAACTAATTATAGCAAAAGTTTAAGAGAACAAAGAATAAGCGGCATAGTAAAATAAAAAGTAAACTGACTTCAGGGTTAGAGGAGGTTTATGTAGAAGTTTAATTAGCTCCCCTATTTTAAAAATATGACCATTGTGAGTGTTCAATGAAAGTTGTGATTTGAACAATGACTGTTAGACATGACCATTAGCTTGCTCAAGTAAGTATTCTTCATCCTACGATAATGGCTGCTCGCAACAACCATTGGATAAAGAATAACAATCATTGGAAATACTCAATGATCATGGGGACTAATAGAACCAAAATAAGGAACTCAAAAATAACACAATGATCATTGGGAAGCATGCAAAGGACGTTAACCTTATTTTTCAAAACATATCTAAGTTTAAAACAAAATTTTTGAAGATGCAACCATTTTGAATACTTAGCTGATGAATATTATTAATCAAACTCAATGATATAGTCATGAATTTAATTAATATATGGACATTTTGATTGAGATTATACACAATTAAAATCTTTAGCTTATTAAGTCTAAAGACTTTAATGGCAATCAATTCAAGCAACATATCAAGTATCAACCAATAATAACCATAAATAGATTAATAAATGTGAAGAAAAAGAACTTGTTGAAGTTAGTCCAAAGTATTCCCATCAATCATACCAAGTTCTCTTTTGATGAATTGCATCCTTTCATCACAAAGTGGTTTAGTAAAAATATATGCCAATTAATGGTTAGTATCAATAGATACTAATACAATATCTCCAATATTAGCATGGCCGTTAAGAAAATGATGTCTAATGTCTATATGCTGGCTCTTAGAATTTTGTATGGGATTCTTAGACAAATTGATGGGAATAGTGTTATCACACTCAATGACGATTTGATTTTCAATTACTTTGTAATTAAGAAGTTGTTGATTCATCCATAGGATTTGAGCACAACAAAGGCTAGTTGCCACATACTTAGCCTTAGTAGTTGATAAAATAATTGAGTTTTGTTTTTTGCTACTTCAAGACACTAAGCATTAACCAAGTAATTGACATGTGCCTGAAGTACTCTTTTTATCTAAGGTACACCCAACAAAATCAACATAAGAAAATGCATTCAATTCAAATGAAGTATTCTTAGGACACCAAAGTCATATGTTAAGAGTATAAATAAGGTACTTGAATATGCGTCTTAGAGCATGCAGATGAGATTCCTTAGGATTTGATTGATATCTAGCACAAAAGAAAACGCTGAACATAAGATTAAACGCTGAACATAAGATTAAGCTTAGAGCTTGTGAGATAGAGTAAACTACTAATCATATCTCTATACAACTTTTGATCCATAGTCTTACCATGTTCATCCATGCTTCGTTTGATGTGGTGCTCATTAGAATTTTGCACGGTTTGTTGTTTTCCATGCCAAATCTTTTAATTAGTTCCTTTTGTATATTTGGCATGGTTGATGAAGATTCCTTCCTTTCCTTGCTTGATTTGTAACCCAAGGAAGAATTTGAGTTCTCGCACCATGCTCATTTCAAATTATTTTTTCATTACTTTGTAGAAATCTTCATAAAAACAAACATTAATAGCACCAAATATGATATCATTTACATATATTTGCACTAATAATAGGTCTCCATTCTTCTCTTTAGAGAAGTGTGTTGTGTCTACCAAATCCTTGAGAAACTTTTCTTTACAAGAAAGTTGCTCAACCTCTCATACCAAGCTTTTGGAGCTCGCTTCAAGCCATATACGACTTTAGTGAGCTAGAACACAAGGTTAGGAAAACAATGGTTTTCAAAACTAGGGGGTTGTTCAACATATACTTCCTCGTCAATATAACCATTAAGAAAATCACTTTTGACATCAATTTGATATAACTCGAAATTCATATGAGATGCAAATGCAGGCAAAATCCTAATATCTTCAAGTTTGGTTATTGGTTCAAAGGTCTCATCAAAGTTGTTGTCCCTTGGCACCAAGAAGGAGGGGGGGGAGGGGAGGGGTTGAATTGGTGTTTAAAAATTTTAAAGACAAAGAAGAGGGAAAGAAGAATGAGTAGAATAGAGACAATGATTTATAGTGGTTCGGGTATAATCAACCCTACGTCCACTCTTTAATTTACCAATTGGGTATTTCACTATCTCAAGGTGTTTTCAAGCTTACACCCAACTTGTACAACTTGTGTTTTGATGGCTCACACACAACCTTATAACAATGTGTTTTTAGGCTAACACACAACCTCACAATAATGTAACACACAACCTCACTCAAGTGTTTCATTAGGCTCACACTTAAACCTTTCTTGAAGTGTTTTTGTAGGCTCACACTACAACCTTACAACTTGGTGTTTAATGCTCACACCTAACACTTGCAATTTCATAAAGAAAATTGAAGAAAAATGAGTAGCAAAGATTGAGAGCTTTAATGACTTGTAATAAATTTCTTAGAAACCTCCTTCATGGCTGTTTGGTGGAGTATTTATACCCAAACCTCACCAAAGAGATGTTGTAGATAATAGCTTATCAAATCTTTGAGACATGCTTGACAGATTTTACATTAAATGCTTGATAGTCTCAATTCGTGGTCGCTAGTACTCATTAGAGGTCGCGAAATCCAAATTCTTGAAGGAAAATCCCATTTGTGTCTAACGTCTAGTCCATGAGGCAGCTTCTGATTAATTCACTAGGAAAATATAGTCGTTGCCCTTTTACCTACTTTCAAAAATTACGGTCGTGAGTTTTCTTGTACAGGATGAGATAGAGGACGCAAATTTGTCTGCTAAAAATGGTTATCTTCTTCTTCACGATTCACAGTCGCTACCAACAAGGTGCCTCTGCGAAATTTGACTTCCAATGGTCTGCTGGAACACGTGTCATGCTGTGACTGTGGACTTGCTTCCCTCCTGAGTCACTTTGAAATTCGTGGTCGCGACTCGGGCGTGACA
>CATIWR010608027.1:0-52157 GCA_949677035.1 Omphalea diandra | reverse complement strand
ATATATATATATATATATATATATATATATATATATATTCAAATCTAGAAAATTTATTGATATTTTAAAGAAAATACACAAGTGAACATTTTTGAGAAATATGTCTTACAAGTTCATTCAACACCTACGTAGACCTAATACTTTAACATGCCTAAAGTACGCATCTTTAGGAATGGGCTTTATAAAGGAATCCATAACCATTTGTTGAGTGAAAATGTACTTCTTGTTCACTTCTTTGCGTGCTACCATGTCTCACAAAGTTGTATTTGATATCAATATGTTTAGTTTTTGCATAGAACTTTGGATCTTTTGTATATGTTATAATAGCTTGGCTATCATAGTTAATGAGAACTAGCTATATAACATCTTCCCTTTTTGTCAAATGTTCCAAGAACCTTCTTAAACAAATCACCTCTTACACAAAAACTAAAGATGCTACAAATTCAGCTTCCGTTGTTAACAAGGCTATACACGATTGCTTCTTACTACTCCAAGATATAGTGCCATTGTTAAGTAAGAAAGCAAATCCAGAGGTAGATTTCTTTCATCTAAATCTCCTCCCTATTCAACATCAATATATCATTTCAAATGCAAATCTTTGCCTTAATAACATAATGAATAATAAGTTGTGCCCTTAAGGTACCTTAATATCCTTTTCACTGCTTTCCAATGTGCTTAACCACGGTTGGATTGATATTTGCTTGCCAGACCAACAACATATCAAATATCAGTTATAATACACATCATAGCATACATTAGACTTCCAACTGCACTTAATATGAAACTTTACTCATTTTCACTCTTTTCGCTTATGTTTTAGGACACATTCTTTGACTAAGGACTTCACCTTTTCCAATGGGAATATCTATTGCAATCTTCCATATTGAATCACTCAAGGATTTTCTTGATATACTGCTCTTGTGAAAAAATATTAGATTCCTAAAATGATCTCTTGAAATCTTAACTTCAGGAATGTATGTTGCTTCACCCATATTTTCATTTCAAAATTGGATGACAACCATCCTTTTATCCTTTTAACATACTCCATATCATTTATTGTCTATCAAAATGTCATCCACATATAATGACATAATTCAAAACTACTATTTGGACCTTTTTAAACATACACAATGTGTTCCTCAATCATTTCAAAATCATAAGACATTATTGCATTATGAAATCAAATGTATCATTGTCTTGAAGACTGTTTAAGACCATAAATTGATTTTTTAAGTTTATAAGCTTTATGTTATTGGCTTTTTACTATGAAATCCACTAGTTGTTCCATGTAGATCTCTTTGTCTAGTTTTCCATTGAGAAAAGCGGTCTTAACATCCATTTAATGCAATTCTAGGTCAAGGTCTATGCTTGCTACAATAGCTAGGATTAAGTATATTGAAGCAAACCTTACAACATGAGAAAATGTTTCTTCGTAATCAATTCCTTCCTATTGTGTATATCCCTTCTCAACTAGACGAGCTTTATATCTTTTGATTGAATCGTTGGTCTTTCGCTTAATCTTTAGAACCCATTTATTTCTGATAGGTTTGCATCATTTTGGTGGATTGACTAATTCTCACACCTGATTTGTTTTCATGGACTCCATTTTTTCCTCAGTTGCTTTAATCTATTTATCCTTAGCAGTTGGTTTGACAACCTTATTCACATTTTTTGGCTCTTCCTTATCTTGTGGAGTAACAATAAATGCTTCCCCTTCAATCTCAAAATGACAATGTGGAATCGACTTCCAACTCGTAAGTCAGATTTAAGATTCCCCAATTTCATTATTTCTACTAGACCAATAATCATAGTTGGATCCAATTCAGGTTGTGATTGAGTTTTCATTGAAACTAATTCATTAACCTTCATAACATTCCTACTTGAAGAAAATGGATTCAACTCTTAAGCAACAAAATCAATTTGGTCACAAGTTTCATACAAATATAGGTTTTCACCTATTCAGCCCTATCTAGGAAATTCATTCTCTAAGAATTTGACATCTTGTGATTCAAACTCAATAATATTACCACCTTCTTGCTTGCCTATAAAGACATATCCTTTAGAATGTTTGGAATATCTTATGAAGATATTCTTTTTAGCTCTTAAACCCAATTTACCATATTTATGAGAGGTATCATGTATATAGGCAACACATCCCGAAGGTATTAGAATACTTAGGTTAGGTTTTCTATTGGTCCATACTCATATAGAATAGTGGCAGCTAATTTAACGGTCATGTGATTAAGTACAAATATGGCTATTAATAATGATCACCCCAATAAGAGATAGCCAACGAAGCCAAAGTCATCATTGATCTAACCATTTCAAGTAGGGGTCCTATTTCTTCTTTCCGTAACACTATTTTGTTGTGGAGTATATGAGATAGACAACTGAAGTTTTATACCCTTTTTATCACATAACTGCTTGAACGCATCAAACAAATATTCACATCCTCAATCGGTCCTTAAAACTTTAATTTTCTTATCTAATTGATTCTCAACCAAATTCATGTATTTGATGAAGCATTCTAATGCTTGTGATTTATGAGAGATCAAATAGACAAAATTGTCTCGAGTATAATCATATATGAATGTGATAAAATAAAATGTCCCATGTTTAGCTCTAACAAAGTGTCTCGAGTATAATCATATATGAATGTGATAAAATAAAATGTCTCGTGTTTAGCTCTAACATTCATTGTACCACAAATGTCAAAATGAATTAATTGCAATATTGATTCAGCCCTAGTTTCTTTTCCAAATGGTTTTCTTGCTATTTTTCCAAATAGGCAATGGTCATAAGTTGTTAAATCAACCTTTTCTATATTATCCAATAAGCCATCTTTAACCAATTGGTTCATTCATTGTTGGCCAATGTGACCAAGTCTAGCATGGTATACACTCACATCACTTTCACATGAAACTGAAGATGTAAAATAGGAAAAATGTACATTATCAGCAGTAATATGTTCCACATCAAGAACTACAAAACCATCATGAAATGAACTAGAACCAAAATATTCTTATCTTAAAAATAAATTTACACTTGTGAAAATGCACTTCAAAGTCATTTTTTTTATTAAATCTAACACAAACTAAATTTTAATGAATATCCAGTGCAAATAGAGCATCATGCAGGAACAAGATTTGGCCATCATGCATTACTAACTTGTATATGACAATTCCTTTCACCTTTACTCTAGAGTTGTTTCCTATATAAATCCACCCAAATATGCTTGGAATTTGCTAGAGTCCACGAAGACAATTTTGTCCCTTGATATTTGGTCTGTGGCGGCTGATTCTATAGTCCATAAAGGATAAGATTCAGTTAAGGATGTAGAACTTGAAACATTAATAGCACTTTGAAGTGCACAAATGTCATATACCCTTTTGGGCTTCTTATAATTACATGTAAAATGCCCCTGCATGCCACAGTCTTAACACTTGAGCTTGGTCACATATTTCTTTTTCTTTAAAGGCACACTTCTCCCTTACCTTGTTGTTGGGACCTACCATGCTTGCGCTTGCACCCCTTCTCACTATATGAGTTCAAGTTAGTTATGTACACATTAGCACTTGACTTGTTAGCCATTAAGCAATTCTTTTCTAGCACTAAGTGGCTCATAACATCCCTTAGAGTTTTGATGCTTTCATTATGGGTTAGGTGCATCTTCATATGCTCCCAACTTTACGACAATGAACGAATCACTGCTTGCATTTGTTGTTCATTGGTGAGGACATGACCTGCATCCTTAAACTCATTTATCATGTTTGACATGTGCCTTATATGTCGATTCATATAGTGTTTATAGTACTTCTTATATATGTCAAACTTAATTATAAGATACCTCAGCTTGGTAATAGACGTGCCACCAAACCTTTTCGAGAGAGCGGATCATATGTCCTTGGATATCTCGTACTTCTTGAACTCCTTCTTGATGTCATCATCCATGCTACTTAGAGGAATGATATAAGCTATGGAATTCTTACTTTTCAGGTCGCAAAGGCCTCATAGTCCCTCTTATGTCAAGCTATATTCCCTTCCTCAGGGTTTGTCATGGTTAGATTCAGATTTTCAAGATCTTTTTTGCTCTTCAAGCACATTCTGGATTTTCATGCTCTAGATTTCATAGTTGTCACTATTAAGCTTTTCGCCCTTGTTTAGTTTAACAACTATGTTCTTAGCAGCTGATTTCATTGCTGACATCATAAAAAGACATATATACTAATTAATTTCTAGAATATGCATGAATTTTAATTAATTATAAACTTTAATCTAGTATAGTTTTAAAGTTGAAAGTTCACAATGTTCCCAATCATCGTCTAAGATCCTATGCTTGACCATCAATTGTAATTAATTGTTCACATTTTAAAGTTACATAAACTTCAAGTTATTTAACTTAACAAATTTAATCAATTCTAATCGATCAATACATGATATAACATAAATGTATACCAAACAAGTTATGTACAACAAATAACCAATATTCACTAATTAAAAAAGAAATATTCGTGAAAACTTAAACACAATTAGAACTAGATCTAAGTTGAGTAGGTCTATGAAATCCTAATCTTATGAATAGGAAGTGATTCATTTTACTTCTTCTTAAGCTCCAAAGGTAACTCATAGTTAATTCTAGATAGCATAGGTTTTCTAGAAATCTTGTGTCTGCCTCTAGTGATGATAATGCCATAAAAGACACTTAAGGTTTTTGCTACCCAATTTATGGACTCTTTGATGAATCCTTTCATGAGACTATTATAAGACCCATTAAAGTTGAAACAATTCCATAATGAATCAAGGATGCCTTGTTCTTTGACAAACTTAAGACTAGATCTAAGAGTTTTGTATTTTGTGGACTGGGTCATCAAGCCTCATTCCCAAACGATTGCTTGTATGAGTCCATTGATCTTAATAATATGATTAATAAGGCATATCAAGTCATCACTTTTGTCTTTAGGGTCAATTTCCACATTTTTAATTTTTTTTAATCATATATTCAACTCTTTATTTTTGTTCCAAGATTCTAATGACTCTATTGTTTTTATACAGTCTTGCCATAATTTTTGTAACAAATACAAAAATAACAAATATATATCAATAATATATTATATGGCAATCCATTGGAATAAAAAAAAAATACCCTCATTATAATTTTATGCAACAAATATAGGAAAAATAAATTTAATTAACTCAAAAAACTCTACGGTTAAAAATAAATTTTAATCTAAGTGTTTTTAAGTGAATTATTAAATTTATTAGATCATAAAACATTATAATCAAGCTATTAATTATAATTTCATAATTAAATTAGTCAATTATGAATTACATAATTAAATTCATCAATTATAATTAAACTAATTAATTATAATCTCATAATTAATAATTAAACTAATTAATTATAATATCATAATTAAACTAATTAATTATAAATTATATAATTAACTCAATAATTATAATTAATATAATCAAACTAATTAACTATAATTTCATAATTAAACTAAGTAATTATTAATTAAGTAATTAAAATTATTATAATTAAATTAATTAATTATATTTTTATAATTAAACTAATTAGTTATGAATTAAGTAATTAAATCTGTTAATTATAATTAATATAATTAAACTAATTAATTATGAATTATATAATTAAACTCATTAATTATAATTAATAGAATTAAATCAATTAATTATATTAGGGTATTTTGTGAAATAAATGTTGAAGAACCTAAATGTGGAAAATTTGGAAGTTTCAGTACTAAAATGAAAGTTTTCAGGATATGTGGGAACCTAAATAAAAATTTCTCAGGGACTAATATGGAGAAATACTCAGAATTAGTGGTTTAAAAAGTTCATGTACTAAACAAAACTTTTTAGACACAGAACCTAAACAAAAGTTGTTTAGGGATTGATTTGAAAATTTTGATCCTTAGCAACAAGAGGACGAAGTCTAGTCGCACAAGCGGTGTGTGCAGAACACGCATCGCCTTCTCGACATCTTTTGTCATTTGGGCTTGGTCTAGTGGGGGGTTTTCACGCCTTTTAAGGCGGCCTAGCATGTTATTTCAATTCAAAAGGTTTCTAACTAGGTAAATCGATGAAGTGATAAAATAGTAAATAATTCTCTTCTTCAACAGAAACCCAAATTTTCAGAAATTTAATTGCGAGTTACATATCAAAGTTCAAATAAAGCACACTAATATATAAAAATATGTCATATATAGAAAGTTATGTCATCCCAAAGTTCATCCAAAATCATGTTTGATTCCAGAAAATAGATTTCTAGAAAACGATGATCCAACTTTGAAAGTTCATAACTCATTCAATACTCAACCGAATCAAGCGATCTATATATTATTTTAAAGCTTATAAACTCTACTATAAAATAAGCACAATTTATAGCGAGATATCCAGTGAAACAAAAGCTATAATCCTCTAAAGTTGGCATGTCGATATGTTTTTTTAACAATATAATTTTAACCAAAACGGAAATTGTGTACATAAACATAATTTTACAATCTCAGAAACATAAACATAATTTTACAATCTCAGAAACATGTTTCTAAGAACATAGAGCGAATTATGGAAGATAAATAAGAGAAATCACATAAAATCTAAAAATAATAATAAAAAAAATAAATTTAGCATGTTTCTAACTTAGGGCTCTGATACAATGTTAGATTTGAGCACATCCATGAAGTTCACTAAGAAATCCATGATGCATGTCCAATATCATAAAACATGCAAGGTCGAAATTCAATCACATTAATATAAATAACGAATTGAAATAAATTGTCACAATTTAGATAACTTACCTCTTATGCAATCCACACAGGAGAATTTGAGATAAATATTTTTTTCCTTTTATGTAGAAGAAGAATTTTCTCTACAAAGAGAATTAATATAAGGTGAAAGAGAGAGAATAATCTTCTGATAACAATATTAAGTTATCTATACAACAACATTAAGTTATCTATATTTATTTAAAGAGTTATCTTCATATTTGAATATAATTACATCTCTCTTATTATTTTTATCATGTAAAGATTATTATTAACTGATAATAATAATAAGTGGATACGGGTTGGGTCACGTCATTGGTGCCTGACCCATAAATCCAACAATTATTAATGAAAAATATTTTTATTTTAGTCTCTGGCCCCTCTAAAATTACAGAATGAATTTTCTTTTCTACTATTTTATTAGAAATATTAACACAATAGAAATAAATAAATTTGTTATATTATTTTTCTATTAGTTTCTAGTAAAATTATTATTTTTAACTACAAAATTATAGTCTATTATGTGATCTAGTTAATTGAATATGTAATTTCTACTGTATCTATTTGGATAAATAATTAATTATTAGTTTGTAAATTTTAAAAGTTATACTTCTTGTGGAAATTAATTAATATGTATATCCTTATTTATAAAATTTCTTATATTTTCTATTTTTTAGTAAGATAAAATTTAATCATTTAAAATTTTTTATATCATAAAATTTTCAAATAAGAGAAAACTATGAGAATTTAAATTTTAATTTCTTATACAATAAATTAAGAGTTTAACATTTGAATTATTTATTGGTAACAGAAAGATGAATAACATTTTATTCCTAGCCCATATGTTATTTTAATATTGACTTTATGTTTATAAAAAAAAAAAAAAAGTATTGACTGTGAGATGAAACTATATTATCTCATTAATTAGCCTTCTTAAAAAAAAAAAAAAAGGAGAAGACTTTGTCACTACAAGGTTGTGTCGTTAATGGGACTTATTCAACAGCGGCGCTTCATTGACTTTAATATCAACTGTTGCAGAAGTATATCCTAACGCCATAAAGAATGTCTTCTCAAAAAAAAATAAAATAAAAAATACCGTAAAGAATATTAATTCCAAAATTAATTATAAAAGCTACAAGTTTATATAGACAACTAAAATAAACAAATAAATATTCGATCAAAATATAAAAATAACCTAAGTGATCTATTTATTTTAATTTCCTACTAGCATAATAATAATTATTATTGAAATGTAGGGCAACTGATTTAGAACCATGTCCTAACTTATACAGAAAAGCCAAGATAAAGAAGTATAAAATAATCTACCAAAATATAAAAAGAATCTAAATAACTTTAAAATATCAAATTATTCTATTAAAGAAATAATTATTAAGAAATTTATCTCTTTAGGACGAATTTGGGCCATAGATAGGACTCAAGCTGTATCTATGGTGAGAGATATAAACTACATAATTATATATGTTTTAAAACCATTTGAATTTTTATCATCAATTAAAATATAAATCTTTTATAAAATTTTCTACTTTTTTAAAAAATTTATGCTGATTATGAATTTCACAGTTGAAAAAGTAATTTCTTTAAGCAAAAGTGACAATTACTTTATTAAATAACACAAATTCTTCATTTCTAATTTTGATAATAAATATCGACCTTTAGTAAAACTGTCTACTTTAAATAGTTTGTGTATAATTTTGAAAATACACAGATCTTTTTATCATAAGCCTAAAAAAATTAATAGATTAGGGATGAAAAAGGTGATATGACAATTTTTGTATACTCGGAATAATTTTTGAGCCAGTTTACACGCACTAATGGTTGATATAAAAACTTACCCAAAAATATAATATATGCACATCCCACTGATTTAGCTTTTCACTCTTAATAATTTATTTTATATCAGTAATTAATATTTTTTTTCAAATATTTTTTGTGCTTTAAGTACTTGTATATATGACCACTTAATGACCCTAAGCAGCCATTGAATATTAAAATGAAAAGGAAAATTCTTTGATTCTCCTAAATCTTAATTATGTCTTGCTGCAACTTCTTGAAACTGCGAGTTTGATATTGTACACTTGCACTAGAAAATGAAAAAGAATTAGTTCAAGATAAAGCATATACCAAAGTAACCATTAAACGATCTAGATGCATGAAACATAAACAAGTACAAATCTAAACAACTTTCTTTTTTTTTTTTTTTGTTTTTTGGCATTTTGATTCCATGGAGATATGATACTCAGTGATCCATATTGTCTGCAACTTTTTAGGTTTTATTGAGTATTGATTCAGGCCTCACTAGAGAGTTGAAACAAAATCCAACAGAATGTAACTCCTGTCAATTCTCTGTTCAAATTGTTCTAGCAGGCTTAGCCTTAAAGTGATTACACTAGAAAGTCAACTATATAAATAATAAACATTGCATGCCTTATCCAAGGATGTTTAATATTAACACTAACATTAGCACATGTATAACATGTTTCATTCATGACCTTTTATCTATAGGAACAGAACATTTTTATGCAGAAAACTGCATCTGCAATATGCGTAAGCAACGAAAAAAATGGCCGAACCATTATTAAAGAAATTGCATCTGAAGCATATATAGTTGGTGAGCCAATATAAGTGAAAAACTTAAAATTAGGGAGGTAGTGATGGCCTCAAGAGAAGCTAAGGATAGTAATTGGTGGAAGAGGGTGATTAGTACTTCAGTGGATGTGGATATATAGCCTTTTCAAATGTTTTGCATCTTGGGCTAGTTATAGTTTTGTATGATGATGAGCCACTATCACCAGCTCCTCCACCACCACTTGTCTTCTTGCCTCTGCTATTGTAAGCAATACTTGACTGGATATGGGGCCTCCCTCCTTTGCTCAGGCACGAATGGAACTTGTTTAAACAAGGTCCACCACTGTCAAGAATTATTACTTGTTTCTTCACCACACTTTAGTATACCTGAGAAAGAGCTTTTATTTATTATTATTATTATTATTATTATTATTATTATTACTTCCTCTTATAGCAATGAAATAATACATATGTTTCATTTCATACATTATCATTATATTTTTTTTAATTATTATTTGGAACTGATTTCTGAGTGCTATTCATGTTCAGAATATGATAATTCTTCAGGTGAAATTCTAATCAAAGTTGGTGGGGCTCTTAGAATGATTAAAAGTTATGAGAATATAATTGAGTCTTCAATTTGTCTGTAATGGAGTGATGTATTTCATTTTCATGAATTTTTTTTTTAAAATTTTAGGAGTAGTTCTGATTCATAATCGGCGAGAAGATTTAGATTAAGATAATGGGATTTGATTGTGCAGGAAGAAGATGGTTAAGATAGCTGTTATTGCGGCCTCCTTCTGATCTAATACAAGCTCAAGTACAAACAAGCAAATATAAGAAACATAAGAACTTGTTATTATGGAAAAATTAACATCTCTTGTTTTCAATGAAGCAAGTCTACAGAAGTACTAGAGATGGATTGGTTTGATGATTCAGCTCTGAGATGGGCTGCGTTGCAGGGGTCCTCTTCGAGATCTCTTAAAGTGCTGGCAGTATAAGGACTGCCAATTTGCATGTCAGTAAGCATTTGGCGAAGATCAGAAGCTTCTTCTTTGAGGCGTGCATTCTCCTGAAGAACGCGGTCATGGGACTCAGACACATGATTTAACTTATTGATCAGGGTATTGTTCTCAGTTCGCAGACAAACCACCTGAGATAGTAGCTCATCGAGGTGCTTCTGTTTCCTCATCCGCGACCTACGAGCAGACTCCCTATTGGAAATCATTCTACGCTGCTTCCTTTCGTCGATGATACTCAGTTGGTTTTCCTCAGCTTCATCAGAAGTTGAGTTGTTGCTAAGACTCGACAACTGAGGGGTGAATTCATTTATATGTTGAGGGAAAGGAGTGTTGTAAAGGTTGCTTAAGAGTGTATTATAATGGAAGGTTGGTATGTTGTTGCCATGCTGCAAGTCGCCAAGGCTGGCTGCTAATGGAATTGGGTTTTCAGGCCCTAGACAGTGGATACCTGTGAGCTCACCTGGAATCATAGCTGATGAAATCTTAAAATGGGATAATAGTTGATTGATTGTGGTAGGGGCGATGGCAAGAGAAGTGGAAGGATTTTATAGGAGAAAAAAGGCTAATGAAGTGGGCCAATTCGGCACTTAGATTAACAGTATCAGAGTTTTGCTTACATGAGCAGA
This sequence comes from Omphalea diandra, assembly GCA_949677035.1. Classification (NCBI taxonomy): domain Eukaryota; kingdom Viridiplantae; phylum Streptophyta; class Magnoliopsida; order Malpighiales; family Euphorbiaceae; genus Omphalea; species Omphalea diandra. The sequence goes on along the minus strand of CATIWR010608027.1, from coordinate 41,141 downwards.
ATTTTTTGGACATAAAAAGAAAATCACTATGCAATGGCACTCGAACTAATGTATCTCATGTATGCCTGCATGATTAGAAATGTATATATATATCCACATCCACTTACGATCTCTTAAAGGTAATTGGATGGTAAGATGTTGACATGCATTTTGTTGAACACATATATGCATGTATGCGTATGTATGGGAAAGATAAATGAGTGAGAAATGTCAATCATAGAAAATATGATATTTGGATAATCATTTGGCTAAGGTATGATGCTTACTTTGAGAAAAGGTTGATGATGTAGGAGAGTGCAAGCAATTATTAAAATAGGAGGAGAAGTAGAAGTTAGAAGATGGAAAATGAGAAAATGATGTTAAAGTCAATCTCAAGCGGAGGTTTTCCTCAGAAGGAGTTTGCAAGAGAATTTCAGTGTCATTTTAAATAACTATATGGTCAGCCAATTATACCTTCTTCTCGTGACGCAAAGGAAGTTCAGTTTAAAAGGTAGGTAATTAAATAACTATAACCATACTTGGTTTGTGATCATCATTTTTACTACAAATTTAGATGACTCATTGAGCACTACAATTTTGAGATGGAGGGGTCCTCAATGTGGAAATTTATAATTATCTAATTAAGAGTTCAACGTCAAGTACCTAAATCCCATGCCTTACAACTTCAGGCTCATATTTGCCGTGATAGGTGCTACTCGAGGTGAGTAAATTAAATCATATCTAAGGCAGTGTTTGACTATTTTTTTAAAAAAAACACACAAATTTTATTCACTTGGTTCTATATCTTTTTCTATTAAATTTTATTTTTTTTGTTGACTTTGTCTTTTAAAATTTTTTTTTCTACGGAGACAAATGCAACTCTTACAATAACAACAATCATATTATATTATATTTGGTTGACATTGTGTGTCTTTAAAAAATTTTTTTAGTGAGTTAAATGTAATTTTGACGGTAACAATAATAATACAAGAGCACATTTAACTCGATCAATATTTCTTCACTTGTTTATAGAAGTTCTTATTTTTGTTGTTCACCTTCTATATATTGTTAAATAAATTGTGATTTGGATAAAAAAAAATTGCTAAACATTGCCTTACTCAGCGATTGCACTGTAGCAACTGCGAGAAACTATAAATGGATTTATCGATTTTTCGAATGGTAAAAAAGCCTTTTATTGAAAGGCAATATGGCATATGCATATTCCTATGCGATTTTATGATCGTGATATTGGCAGTTTCCTCCTGTGTTTCATCTGTCTGAGTCATTCAAGTGAATTATCTTGTCAAACCTAAGAAATCCATTAGCCTCGGCTAGCTAAAAGAAAGAGCCTTTTTGGTGGGTCTTGTTCATTGTCCTGTGTCAATTCTCAACTGTAGCAATGTCAATGGAACAGATATGTAGTCCTACACTCTCACACTTGTACTACTAGCGTCGAAAGAAAATGAACAATTCAATAAATACCCTCAAATTATCCCTATAAAAACCATTCAAAGTGCTTTCAGCGGTTGTAATAGTTATGACAATTGAAAGTTTAACTGCCAAGAGGAGTCGCCAGATTTTGAATCAGTTTTATCAAAAACCTCAAATCAATAGTCCAATTTAATCGGTAATTTAAAATCTAAAAGAGATGTGACTTAGTAAAAGAAGACAAACTTATAAATTTTGACTTAATAATATTCTGAATCTTAGTAATACTGGTCTACTGGTCTTTTAGTCTAGCAGGGTGACACAGATTATTTAGAAGTGAATACAACATAATATCCCTCCCAATACTAAAAAAAAAAAAACTAATTACTTCAAAAAAAAAAAAGAAGAAAAGACTGCCAATTAAATAGACATCTCTAAAGATCAATCACACTAAAAAAGTTCACTTGCATCATTGTGTTGTGATATTAATTAGAGACTAAGTGCCTCTTCAAGATCATAAAATTCTTGATGGCATGTCCCCATCTAAGCACCTAAAGTACCTTTATACACACACACACACACACATGCTCCCATGATCAGATATAAAATGTGGTCTTATCTCACAGATAGAGCTTTGTTTATTAGTTCATCAATTGTTGTTAATCAAGAAGTCCTTGAGGCCCGTTTTGGAATACGAATATAATAGCAAGAAGATTAATAGTAATAGAATATTGCATCACACAAGTCCTGACAAATCACAAGAGGCAGCATATTGCAAACGCAAATGTTGAATATTCTATCTACAACCTTTTTCTTTAGCTTCAATAATAAAGTATTTTCAGTTTAGGTGATTCCCCACTAACAATATAGAATACTTCCATTATGCACTGAAATTCCTATATCAGAATAACAGGCCATTAAAGAATAGTATTTCACGAAACTCATCCATAAAAAGAACCCAAGTTAAATTTGTGTTTAGATATCGTAAGGCAACCTTTAATTTGTTTCTTTATGAGCATATATGTTTTAATTTATTGGGTACATATTGCACTACATATGGATAAGGGTAGGTAGGTGGGTAGCTGCCATGATCTGAAATTAGATTAAATAGCCAAAATCTTGTAAAATATTAAGATTGGTAATATGTAATTAAAGAAATGAGATTAAAGGGTACAGGTGTACATGTTAATTGTTTGTGGCCTTATAGGAGCAACTCCTTTACTTAATTTTTCTGCAGCAGAGAAAAAGAAAGGCATAGCATTTAGTTCTTCTTTTTTTTTTTTTTGTAGTAAAATTTATTTATTACTTTTGGTTATAGGCACATAAATGAAAATATGAAACCGGACTATATATATATATATATTACGATTCATCGTGCCGGATATGTTTGTTCCATCAGTCTTTTGAAGTTGAGTGGAATCAATTCCCTCCACTTGTAAAATCTCAAAATTTTCACAGAATAAATATAGACAGAGAGAAATTCTTTTTAGAGATGAAGGTTTCATTTGCTTCTTGAACTTTTCAAAATGGGTCATATAAATCCAAATTAGCTTTTTGGGCTAAATTAACTACTGAATTTAAACATTTAATTTAATTAAATTAATTTAATTCAATCCAATTTTGGCTTGAAAGAGATATGTGGAAAACCTGCACCTAAAGAGTTTGCTGGATTCATTTTTTATGGAGGAATAAATGAAAGAGGATAAATTTGTTAGATTCATTTTTACCTTTTGAGTATTTTTAATTTTTTGACTGCATGCACGTATAGTTGAAGTCTAAATTTGGATTATACTATTTCAAATGTCCAAAGTTCAATAATTAACTTAATCTAAAAGTTAATTTGAGTTTATATAATTTTTTAAAAAATTCAAGGGGCAAATCGATCTTTATTTGTCCTTTTAGAAAATCAAACTATGCCAAAATAAATTGCATAAGACATGATTGACACAAATTTGTAAGTCATTTCAGGGGGAAAAAAAAAGCATAAAACTTAAATGGGCTACTTCTACAATTGATGGGATATGAGCAATGTTCGACATACTCTTTGTGGATGGTAAAAAACAAAAAAACAAAAAAAAAAACAAAAAAAAAACCTGTCAGCCAATAATTTCATCTTTACACTATGCAGCAAATGAAGATTAGTTCTCTCTCTCTCTCTCTAAGGTACAAATCAGGGAAAATGAATGTCACTTTGAGTGCACTATTTGGCAATTCTGAAAGATTTTGTCTCAAATATTGTCTGCTTGTTTACATATCCTCTTTAAATTGAGCACTCGAGAGTAGTGGTGGTGACTTAAGAGCGTTGTGGAAGTAACTATTTCAGTAAATGGATTTAATTTGCCTACCTACTGGATTACTTTATACCAATTAGAGAGAGTTATACGTAAAATTAGAAGGATGTGAATATTTTGACTCTCGCAAATTAATGATATACAAATATTAAAATTATTACGCGTCAGGATAAGTGTGCAGCTTTGAGTTACACCTGTATTTGTATAACTTCCAAAACAGTGTTTGGTTGCTACAGGTAGAAATTATTCAAATGATGTATAAAAAAATGAATAAATTTTATATATAAAGTGAATAAATTATGTATCTAGAATATAAATTATTTAAATAATATATAAAAAGTGAATAAATAATGAATAAGATTAAAAAAATTATGTATTCAGAATATGAAGCCAAACGTATTATAATATAATTATTATTATTATCAAAATCGTATTTGACTTAATAATAATTATTTTAAAAATATAAAAAATAAACTAAATAGATATAAAAAAAAAAGTAAAAATTCAACTAAACAAATTTTGTATATAATAAAAAAAATACAGATAAATACTGCCTTAGGAACCAGAGCACTATAAATGTAGCTCAGAGTGACGCCTATCATCGTCCCGACATCAAAGTAAGTATTTTATTCATTAAATTGCAGCACCTTGCATAGAAGACAACTGTCTTGCTGTCCAGTGGTACTTGGCAGTAGCAAAGTTGGCGTTCCATATATGAATGAATCATGCTAAACTTATTTCAGTAATTTATATATTTCTTCGAAATTAAGTATCTTGAGTTTAACTTCTCCCATATATATAGCCACACGGTAACTAGAATCATTAAAAAGATTGTTGTAACACACAAGACTTCATATATATTGTCAGCTCAATTATAGTAAAATAATTAGGAGATGGTCATTTTCTTTAATTATCGGTATCAGACACCTAAAATTAACTTCAATTCAACCACGAAAAGTTTCAATGAAGATGCTTTGATTTGATTAATCATTAACCGATATTGGAGGAGAAGGGCCAATTGAATCGGGGCAGGTCCTACCAGTTGAAAGAAAACAAAAATAAAAATCATCAACAACAACTATTGCTGCACTTTGTGTTTTCTTTTTTTTTGTTTTTCCTCCCCTTTATCCACAACTTCTGTCGTGCATGTCTAGCTAGTAGTCTAAAATGTATAGCCATAGGTAAATTGCGGACACAGAAGGGAGGAGGGCGCCACAAAAAAGTGACGAAAGTGCTGGGTAAGGGGGGACTGGATTTAACAGCAACCATATTTATGGTAAGAAACATAATTTTTGGGTAGGGCAACATTATAAGATTAGTGAGGCATTTGGTCATCCACACATTACTACTGGGTCCATCTATTTCTTGCTACCATGGGTGGCTGGCGCACCACCACGCCACACGCCTTGCACCAATTCTTTCTATTACTGCCTGTCAACTCACCCTAAAGAAGCCTTTGTTTTCATCTTCCACCTTTCTTTCGGTATCTCACCTGAAAATGGTACATGGGCATAAATAAGTAAATAACTGAATAACTATCAAGTAAGTATGAACTTCCAATCTTGGAAAAGGTTTCACTTTTCAAGTACAATTAATTGCTGTCGGAATAGATTGATCAATCAAATTAATTAAATTAATAATTGAACAATGATCGATTTGGTTGATTTAGGATCAGTTTTCAATATTATTGTTTATTTTTAATTACTATAAGTGTATTTTTGCATTTTAATATTTTTTATTTTTAATTATCTTGATAATATTTTTGAATTTTATTTATTATTGAATCAATAAAATTAAATTGATTAGTTAAATCAACCAAACTAAAATCAATTTACTGATCAATCTAATTTTAAAAATATTCGAATTAATTAATCAAGAGCTTTGCAGCCACTATTTATGTTATTTGTTGTATGATTATACACTATTTATGTTATTTGTTGTATGATTATATATTCACTATTTATGTTATTTGTTGTATTGTACATTTGTAGTGTTTCCCACCCTTCATACCTTTCTTCTTTATTTATTTTTAATTTTATTCTAAGTAAAATTTAAATTAAAACAATTTTCAACCCAATCAAAAACTTTTAAAACTCACTTTGATGTTGATTGATTAATTTAAATTCAAAATTTTTCAACCCAATCAAAGACTTCTTAAAATAACTTTGATGATGATTGATCAATTTTTCTGATTCCAAAATAAATACAGTTTAGCTCTCTTTTTCACTCACTCAAATGAACAGTTGTATGAAAATAATGAGCGATGCTATTTACTTTTTCTCTTTAGAGAAAGATAGGTGAAATTACTTTTTATTTTTTTTGGACAACTTACTTTTTTAAAGAGAGAGAAATATGATGAAAACGAAAATAGAATGTAATATTTTTTTTTCTTCATTTGTATATAGTCGGTTAAAATTTATTATACACATACAAACATAATTTAACGATTATTTAAATTTTTTTAAAAGTAAAGTCTCATATTTAAAGTCTCCCTCCCCTCTTCCTTAAACTCAAAATGTAAAATTAAATATATCCTAAATTAGACTGTAAAGAGAGAGAAAGATGAGAATTATTTCGCTAAAATTGGTTAAGTTCCAAATTAAAGTGTAAAACATTTCATCCCTTCAATATAAAAATACTTGTTTTATTTTTTTATTATGAAAGAGGTATTTGTTTTTTTTCTTTTCCTCCTCTCATCATCCAAATATAATAAATATATTTTTCCTGCCTTTCATCTACTAAATAATATTTAACTTACCAAATGCAATAACATTAATATTTTGACTAAATTTAGTAGGATGAAATGCGAACTCATTATAACAATTAAACTAAAATTTCATTTAATTACATTATATTATACTTTATTGCATCATACTAAACACATTGACTCCCTTTCCTATCTTGTATATTAATCTTGAAGACCTTTACAGGCAATATTGTATGGTTATGTGACAGGGGTAATCCTTCCATTTTGATATGCTTAATTTTCACCAAAACTGTATAATCCCACCATCTTGGCGAAGAAAATGAAATTCTAGAATTTCATTTTTCACACTCTTAAACAGAGTGAATAGACCAATTAATCTACATCTAATAGCAATAATTTATTTTCTCATATAATATTTTCTTTTGAGAATCATATAATAAATATTGTTTAGATGATGAATAAAACAATGATTAAAGAATTAAACATTTAAACTTGATTTTTTTTAAGCAACTTAAAACATAAATTTCATGGTATTTATATAATTGGTACTAACAGATAAAGTTTTCCCTAAAAGAAGAGAAAATAAAATTTTCCCCTTAACTATCAAAGTAATAAGTGATATGATACTTTATTGGATTTTTCCCTCTTTTGTATCGGACTCAATGATTAATTAAGAAGTTTGTCTACCAAATTTAAATTAAATAAAAATTTCTACAAAATTTAAATTAAATAAAAATTTCAAAGTGATAAATTTAGATTTTCTAATTCAGTACATGAGGTTAAACTCAAGTACGAAAGGACACTATTTTTCTTTTTTTGTGAATGCTCGAGACATAGATATAATCGTATTTTAGTCATAAAGACATCTAATAATATCTTCATATTAAAAAAAAAAAAGCACTCTTCTCTCGATCTAGTTATTATTACTTGAAATTTGAGTTGGACCCGCATTGAAGATTACAGAGACTTAAAAGCTACCAAAACTCTATAACAAGCTAAATATTGATATGATGACTGCTAAACATGGACAATTTCCACATATAACTCCTACAATAACATAGATTATAATATAACATTATTTCTCTATATTCATAATCATTCTCAACCTCTATCATATATTCTTAATTAATATATATAATTAATTTTACTTTCAAATTTAATTTTAAATAAATATTTATCATTTATTAAGTAATTGTATTAAAAATATAATATTTTTTATAAGTGGTAATATCATACATTTTCATTTTCTCATATGACAAGTAAGCTAAGCATTTAATTTTCTCAATTAATTAAAAAAATAAAAAATTTTAATAATATAAAAAGTTCTTCACATCAAAATAATTTAGAAAGTTTAGCAATATAATTTTTTTATATTTATAATAATCAGTATTTAGTTTTTGGTATAATAAGAAAAAATAAAAAATTTCCAATAAAAAAGTGAAATTATAAATTTCTTTATTTTTTATTGAAAAATTATATTACTATTAAAATTTATCATACTAATATAATTATAGTTATAATTTTTATTATTTTATTTATTAATAATAAATTTTTAATAGAATAATAATATATAAATAATAATAATAAATTGTAATTATTATTTATATATTAAATTTAAATCTTTTAACATGTTAATTAATTGTTTAATAAAAATATTAAACTTTATTATTAAGATGAGAGGAACCATTTTATCCAAATTGTACATCATTTCTTAAATACATTTTCTTTTACTTAAATCAAGGTAATGGATTAGTTCTTTTGTCCAAAATATTTCTTTACTTTCATAAACACTTCATAAATTCATTTTCATTTCATGACCATTCCTTAATAGAAGTTATGTTTAACTTCTGATTTCGCCAACTTTCCATCATCTCAACTAATTTCTCTTTTTACAATTCCTTGCTTTAAAAAGACATTTACATCAATCATTCATAACTCAATGCTCATAATTATTAGTTAATCCCTTTAGATAAAGTGTTGAAAATTCTAGCCGATAATATTATAACTCTAAAATTATACATCCTTAAATCTAGAAGTTCATTATCATATTTACATCATAACTTATCTTAATACAATATTTCAAATTTATATAATCCTAGAAGAATTCTAACTAATATAATATCATACATTTCTTCAACCTTCTCATAGCATCTTCTTTAATTAATGTAATTGTTAATTAGTAGCACGAGCTTTTCATAGAATCTTCTTTACTTCATATGTAATTATTAATTAGTAGCGTGAGCTTGTCATACACAGTAAATAGATAATATTTGTTATAAATCTCAATAAAATATATTTATGCTAAATGAAAATATACATTTGATATTTTAGCATAACACATAATATTAGAAAAACTCATCTTCAAATCTCTTAACTTTTTGTATTTTGTATATTGATTCCTTCAACTTACAAATATGACATTTAAGTCCTTCAATTCTTCAAATTTATGCCACATTCACTTTCATTAACAAAATCGTTAGGAGCTTAACATAAATGACAAATAAGCATTATTATAATATTATTATTGATGAAGTGCCATTCTAATTGTAAATATAATAAACTAAATAAATAATTTTATGTTTAACTAAGTAAGAAGTTATACAAAGCATCATCTACCCCAAAATTATAGAATTAAGGTTTCATAATTTCACAATTCATATCCATCTTTTTCAACCAAATCTAAGCAGTTAAGAGTAAAATAGTGTTGAATTCCTCACCCAGTCTCATGGTCTTATCACAAGTCTCATCTACACAAAGTGGTGTAGGGACACAAAGATCAGATAATAGTTGAAAGCGAATTCCAACTTCAATAGAAATTAATGATGATAATGAAAACTTTGATTGTTTCTATAAAAAACTACACATTTGATTATGTTGAGGATGATGAAGAATCCTAGAAAATGGTTTTGTGGGTGTGTACATTCACAAATAAGGAAATATACTGAAATTGAGATGAAATTAGGGTTATTGATTGTTTATATTTGAGTGATGGTTTAAAATACTTGGAAATACTAGTGTTTCTAGGGAAAGATTTATAGGTTTTTTATATGATACAATGAGAGATTCACTGATAAGGCTCAAATGCTAAAGTAATTTGCAAAATTGGCCAATGAGAATTAATTGCCAGAAGCCATGGATGATTGTAAAATGAGCAAAGACGTAGACTCTGAAATAGATGATTGTGAAATGAGCAGAGATACTTTTCACTTTTTCAATCTTTCAAGCACTTTTGTCTACAATAGAAGAAAAAGAGATCCCTTTAGTCTTTAATGTGCAATCATAGTCTTAAGAATGACATGCTTTAGCCTTACCTCTGAAGAAGAAAAAGATTTGGGAAAGCCCAGATTTTTGAAAAAAAGAGATAAGAGGTGTTGAGAGAAAGAGCTGAGAGTTTTTAAGAGATTGGATTTCTTTCTTTTTTTGCAGTTTAGGTAGAAACAATGTCGTTTCTTATGTGTATAATATCTATCATTAAAAGGTTCATCTACAGCTAATACGTTTTGCACTAAACAACACGTGTAACATATTCATGATAGTTCTGTTAGTTAAGGTATTCGTTGATTTAATTTGAAGAATTAAAGGGTTTAAATGTTATATTTCTAAGTTGAATGGGTCAATGTAAAAATACAAAAAGTTTAAGGTCCGAAGATAGGTTTTTCCCATAATATTTTAAACATATAAAGTTCAAGTTATTGGTGAATTCTCTCTTTAATATTATTCAATCCAAAGCTTTGAAAAGTGTCATGACTTCCCTTCTATTATATTAAGACTGTGGAGTTATAAATTTTTTATGCCTTCAGTTTCTTAATGCTTATGCGGTAGAACCACAAAAAAGTTATCATTATAAAAATATTTTAAAATAACAATGGATTTAGCGACAAAAAAAATTTCATTGCTTATTCAAAATAGCGAGGAAATAAAAAAATTAATAACAAATTAAAATTTCATCACTAAATGTGTCACAAATTTGCTGCCACTTTGATGCCAAAAATCTGTGAACATAATAGCAATAAAATATTTTGTCACTAAATGTAATGACAAAATATTTTATCATCAATTATCAACGGATCTAGTCCATCACCAATTATTAACAAATTGGCGAGTGTGTCTGTTGTTGCTATTTAGCAACATAATGTTTCGTAAAAATTTAAATTGAAATTATTATTAGAATTTTATCAATCTTTTAAAAATTTTATTTAGGAATCTCTACAAGATAAAATAAGAGGTGAGACAAATTTCTCATTCTCATCTCATGAGAAAAATAAAGTTTGAATTTTCTGTTTATTAGCGGATCCCTGTAAGGAGCAAAGACTCCTCATCCATTGTATCCCACAATTAGGATGGAATTTTTACGATATCAAATCAAAATTATCATCTCTATATTGAAGATAATATTTAAGAAAATATTTTATTATTTTTGATAAATTACATTAAGTCGTTGACTGTAATTCTTTAATGGTCAAATATTTATATACTTTTAATGTATTAAAAGTTGACAAATATTATTTAACGTGTCACTACATGAAATGGGATTCCTGAAAATTACATGAGACCAAAGGCCACCACATCAAAGTTCGTTTTCAATCCCTTTCCAGCGCTCCTCCATCACCAAGTTTCTTTGGTACCATAACCTAATACCGTGTCCATGTGTGCACTGTCTCCACTTTCTCTCCCACTTATACAATACAACACAAACCCTACTTTTTCCTTCAAAAAAAAAAAAAAGTCATCGCAACTTTAGAAATGATTGGTTCAAAGAGGATAAGCTCCTCATCATTATTCCTCAAATCTTTCCTCTTATGCAAGTTAATTTCTCCATTAAAAATAACATTGGTGGATGGTGCATATTAGAATAATATAATACTATACTATATAATAACTTGCACGCATGTTTAGTTTGTGCTTACGTATGTTTAATTAATTAAGGTGGTAAGTTGAAGTAACCCACTAACAAAATGTGGGTACTAAAGTTGGTTAAGTGGTTTAGAGGAACTGGTATTGTTAATTAATCAACTTAATTATATTCTATGAAGAAGTTCATTATCTCTTAATCAAATCTTATATTATCCCATTGTTTTGATTAATGGCGGCATGTGTATACCTATGATAGCTGGGCAACCTTCAACAGTAGTCGTTCATTGGATGAAGGGATTAGTCATCGTCACACTCTTCCTAGTACAAATCACAAAGTCACCGTGTTGCCGAACTTGCAACCAGTAGACGTGCCACAGTGATTAATCTCTATCTCTTTCTCCCTATTATTTGCATATTATTTTTTATTTTACTTTTTTGGATTGGGTTGGATTTGTTTTTCTTTTTGTAACCTTATAAACGTCCACATATATGGCAACAGATGGTGAAAATGTTGTTTTTAAGCCTAAAAGCACTGCACTGAGAAAATGCATCTTTAAAGTTACATTTAAATCTTCTAAAGTAAACAGTTTTATTTAATTTTAATTAAATTTATGTTAATTATACTCGATATTAAAATTCAAATTAAAAGTTACTGTTATTTTGATTATGTAATTATCATGAACATTATAAAATTCTAAGTTGAATACATAGTAATTAACTTTAAAGAAAAAAAAAAGTTATTTTTTAACTTTAGAATTTTAATATCAACAAAAATATTAATTTTTATAATTTTTCATTTTTTAAAAAATCGAGTTGATTATTATTTTCATTTGCAAAAATGCAATTTTTAATGTAAAAATGAATTATTTTATCAAATAGTATAAGCTTTTTTATCTTCAATTTTGAAATTGAATATAATTACCATAAATTTAGTAAAATAAGTAAATCTATTGATTTTAAAAGATTAGGTACGATTCTGAAACTGGAAAAATTTTAATTAAGTTTTTTTTTTTAACATTTGAGTTAAGTATTTTTATATCCTTTTGGATATGAGATTAATCATGTTTAGAACGAAGAGCTGTTTATGATAACTCTTTCAAAAAAATGTGATTCTAAATTAAACCTTCTTTTTATCGTGCAAAGCTCTTCTGGTAATTGATTGACCGCCTCCCTCATGCCATCTTTTTGTTTTTTTTTTTTAAAAAAAAAAATTAAAGAATGGATGATAAGAGATTGATATAGATTTGGGTAACTATCATTGCAGGTGAGCAAATAGGCGGTTCGATTCGGTTTTTTACCAAATTTTAATAAATCAAATTTTTTATACTTATAACTAAATCGAACCAAAATTTTTGAAAAAACCGAATTAAAAAAACCAATTAAATCAAAATTTATGTATTTATAAACTGAACCAAATCGATCTTATAAAAGTTCAGTTCAATTTGATTTGTTTTAATTAAATTACATATATTTTAAATATAGTTTGCTTCAAATTAGTTTGATTTATTTATAATTTCGGTTAATTCGATTTTGTTGGTTTTTTATCTAAAAAACCAAACCGAAAAATAAATTTTTTTAAAATTATAACCAAGCAAACCAATTTTATTAAAAGATCAAACCGAACCAGCACGGTTTGGTCGGTTATTCTTATATCATATATATATATATGTCGTGACTTATTTTCTAAACGCAATCCCTTAGTCGTCGAATATGATATCTTTTAATGGAGTTTCTAAAATTTTACATTCTTTTTGGTTAATGAGACAATAGATTTCTGAACTTTTTTTAGTATTTTTTATTTCAGTTTAAATAGATTTAGTATTAAATTTTTAACAAATTTAAATTCAAATCTGGTTTTATCATTTGAGCTAAAGTCTATGTATATTTTTGAATTGCGATATTTAATATGAATGATTAATGAGGATTCCACAAAGAATCAGGATTAGCAATATACTTCTTTGTCCTTTTTTTTTTTTTTTTCTCCTTATCTCAGCCTTTATAGCGTCATTTGTAGGCTATTTCTAGCCATTTTGATTAGAAATCAATTTCCCTCTTTTCTTTTTTTTTTTTTAATAAAATTCAAATCTATTCATTTTTTAGTTGATTCTGATTTTTTACCCTTAGATTTTGAAATTTTGGTTTGTTTTGTTATTTGTTGAATAATTTTCACATTTACTTTTTTTTTGGTATATTCTAATCTTTTATTCTCAAGTTTATATTTTTTTGAGAAAAAGATTTACATTATTTTGTTAATTTTGAGATTATTATATGATATTTCTATATCCCTCATATATATGAAATTTGGATTTATTTTCATTCGTATATGATATTTTGTTTTTTAATTAATGATACAAGAAGTTATACAAACATTTATATTTAAAATTTAGATAATTCAAATAGACTTGCAGAATGATCATAGAGTTAAATAGTGATAGTTTGTCATTAAATAAAACATGCTTCTCACTTATTGACCCTGTCAAATGCTTTGTCCACTTAATGTATTATTTCAGTTATATATTTAGTTTAGAACTTATTACAAATTTTTATAGTTATACAATATCTTAAATATTCATTTTGTATTATTTTTAATTAATAAAATCTTTTATCTTTATTTAAGGAAAAAAAAAAAAGAAGAGAGAATTATGCGAAGTACAAAAAACCACAAAACTCTAATAATTAAATTAGCTTGTTTTGGTTGTCCACCATTAGCCAGCTAATTCTGTAATGACATCAAATACACAACCATATACTCGACGCAGAAGAGGCAAAGTGGAAAATGCACAATGCTTTGTTTATCATCATCATCTTTGAACCTAACCAAATTATTGGCGTAAGCATATATGCATGTCAACTTCAAAGCTTTTGGTTTCTCCATTTAGGAAGTTGATTGCATCAATGAGAAGGCTAAAACTTTAGTTGCAAATTACAGTTAAAAAGAGAGTTTATGGTTGGATTAGTTAAACCATAGTTGTCAAACCATGGTGTATCTAATAATCATTTGCCACCAAATTTCACCAATTATCTTCTCCGTCCAGTGCCAAAAATGCATCCTCATCTGTTTAGGGTAACAAGTTGTCTACTAAAAAATTGCAAAGTTCTTTTTGAAACATAAAAGAAAATTTTCCAAGAAAATTAGGGCTTATTTATGTATCGAAAATAACTTTTAGTTTTTTATTTTCCATTTTTCTTGAAAAATATTTTCTATGAAAAATAGTTTTTTATTTAAATAATATATGCATGTATTAAAAATATAAAATTATTTTCTATTTAAAAATTATAAAATAATACACTCATTGTTCTTTCATTAGTTAATTTTTACTGTTATCTTTATTAATAATTTTTTAAAATAAAATAATTTCAAATTGAAATTAAAAATACGAAAATATAACTATGAAATTTTTGTGTGATAAGTTCTATTCATTTACTTTAAATTTTATATCATTCATATTGTTAAAATTTTCAAATGACAATATTTGGAAATACTTTAAAAAAAGATTGTGAAGTGAAAATAATTGAAAATAAAAAATATTATATTTGGTATATGAAAGAATTTATAAAAATTGAGTATATGAAATTAAAGAAAAAAATAAAAATAATATCTAAGTATAAAAAAAGAATAAAAGTTTAATCCAAACAAAAAAAATAAATTGAAAAGTAAAAATAAAAAAATAAAAAAAATACTACATGGAGATTTAAACTTAACCTATAAAGCTATTATATTAAAAATAATAAAATTATTTTCGTGTCTTTTCATATTTTTCACTTGATTTTAAAGAAAAAATAGAAAACAACTTAAAGTTGTTTGTTAAATATTGATTATATTTTGAAAAACTGAAAAAAATTAATTTTCAGGTTTCTATTTGAAATTTTTTTGTGTAATATGATATTCTATTTTTAATTTTTTTAAAAAATAGTTTTAAGTTCTTATAAATAAACACTCTTAAAGTCTTATATTAATATTCGACGGCTCAACTACGTTTATTAGGTAATGATTTCTAGCTGTTCATAAGATTTTTCTGGTAAATTTTAGTGGGAAAATTCTGGAATTATTTCTTTTCTTTTTGTTTATACTTTTATGTTGACCAGAGCTGCTCAAATGACCCAAGAATCAGGCCTTATGTAAATAAAGTATCATCTGGGAGCAGAGAAGTCCCGATCCAAGGCCATGTGTAAATCGTCATAAGTAGCAATTATTACAATTTTTTATTACATCTTCAGAGGGTTGAGAGACATAAGAGGCCCACTGCGTTGTCCCCATTTTGATTATGGAACAATTTGTTGTTTGTCTTCTTTCCCATTTCATATATATACTTTAAGGTCAATCGAATAACTGAGTAGTATCAATTAGTTTAATTTAATTAATTTAATAATAAATAAAATTTTAAAAATTATTAAAATAATTTTAAAAATATTAAATATTAAATATAAATATATTTAAAACAATTAAAAATATAAAAATAACTTTCAAAATCTATTTAAATATAATCGAATCGATCGCTGGTCTGATTTCTGATCACATTGGCCGGCCTAGCTTTCAAAACATTGTATATTGTTTATATGTAACACAACATGTTATTCTGACCATGTGGTTTGTCGACAACAATAATTAAGAGGCTTGAGTGGTCACTGCCTTTTAATGACATAATCATCTATATCTTCTTCTTCCCCAGAAACAAGATCTGAAGAGTAGAATTCCTATAATTATATACACATGGATTTTTTAGTTAAGACACTAGGGTTTCAAATCAAACTTTTGATGTTGTAATTATTGATGGTCAAGCCCTTTTTTTTTTTTTTTTTTTCAGAAAACTATTTCCGTTTTGCCTCTTAATTGTAATTGAGTAGGTGCAGAAATCAGTATTATGCAGCAAGAATTGGATAATAATGTTCTAATTAATGATCCTAATCTACTAGCTAAGCCTAAGTATTATTATGTCCGAGTTGGTGAACCAAATAAAATTAGATTTGATACTAACCGAAATAATTAAAATAAATGAAATCAAAATATTTGATTCAGTTATAGGCTATAATCAAATAATATTACTATTTATAATTCATATATTTTATTAAAAATGATAATTATAATAATAGAAAATAATCAAATTGTATATATGACATAATAAAAACTTCAAATAAAATATTATCAATAAGATTATAATTTATATATTCATTAACATAGATTTATTTAGTTCTGTTGGTTATCATTTAGTAAGTAATTGAACGAAAATTAAAAATTAAAATTTATATGAATTAAAAAACTGACCAAATAAAAAAAATTATTATTGAAATAAATGAATTTTATCAGTTTAATTTTTTGATTGTAACAGAGTAATGAAAATATCTATATCCAACTATAAATAAGACTAGAAAAAATATACATATAATACTCCATTTATTTTAAATTATATATTATTTTAGAGAAAAATTTTTCTTTTATAATAATTGATATTTTATAATTATCAATAAATATTAATTAATTTTTTCTTAACTCTATCATTTCTCTTTTTTATAATAATTATTTTTTTAGAGTATACAATAATTTATAAAAATAATTAATTAAAAATAATATAATTTTTTATACATAATAATATTTATTAAATATAATTACAGCTATTAAGAAATAGAAAAAGCAAAACGATGGAGTAAAATTGAAGTAGTGGAAATCTATTGTATCTGGATGCCATTTGGATTAGTATTAGAGCCAGTCGGCCCAATTGCCTGTACAAGGAGTGGCATTATGTCGCATCTTGTTTGCTATATTAGTTGTTGTAGCATGATGGTGTGATAGTGTAATTGGTTGATAAGGTGGCCGAATGTATAGTGTGATAAGAGGCTATTAAGATATAATTATTGGCTGTAAAAAGAGTTTGTACTTCTTTTTTGTTTTTTTTTTTGAAGTTAAAAGAAGGATTTTATTAAGAAGCAAGAAGATCAAACAAAATGGCACCCTCACTTAGAGATTAGCTTGTAAACGTGCCTCCCTAGCTAAGTTATGGGCAGGAGGAACATTTGCTTGCCTTTTTACAAAAATCCAATGGAGAAATTTCTATTTTGACATAAATAGTTACAAGCAGCAATTATCTCCAAACTCAGTCCTTGACTTATCATTGGACTTAAAAGCATCAACAACTGCTTTGGCATCTAACTCAAAATCCACATCTCGGCATCCTAAATCACAGACAGACCCATTTAATGACAGCCTTTAAACTCAACAAGTAGAGCTTTGCATGGACTTGCATGCAATGAAACCCCATCTGAACCACGTAAAACCATACCCAAGCCAACCATCTCTGAAGCTTATAAGCAATGAACGCTGCCACAGAGTTGCATTTTGTACTTACTGATTTATGATAAATAAATTTATGTAAAGCATCTTAAGGTTACGCATGTTCTTGACATCTATTTACCCATCCATCCACTACACGACCAAGCTAAGCGCAAAACTTTATTTCTGCTTCAAAGCAATTTTAGTAAGTATGAACTTTTTGCGTTTCCCTTTAATCAGTGTCGGTCGTGGGATAGATCACTAAGCCCTTTACCTAAAGTATTTGAAAAAAAAAAAAAAAAAACACCTCTCCGAAGGGGTTCTTTAATTTTTTTTTCCTTTAAATATTGAGAAATAAATCTTTTGACCCTTGGAAAAAAGCTTCAAAAGCCTGTTTTTTCTCCTTTAACCATTAAAGAGGAAAGATTTTTGAGTCCCCAATTTTAAAGGAACTAAGTTTTTTCTCTAATTTTTTTTTTAAAAAAATTTGAGCTCTAAAACACAAAGACGGTTTTTTTTCTTTTACCTTTAATTTTTAAAGAAAAATCAGACCTTTTTTCTTTTTTTTTTTTTTTTTTTTATAGATACTGTTGTTTAGAGTCACATTTTTAGTTAAGTTGACTCTACCTCTAATAACTATAAAAATATATAAATAATTCCTCCATACAATATGAACACATAGAAATAGAGGTGACTATAACAGATTGGATGAATTGATCGAGCCATTTTCGAGTCAATATGGATCATATCTTTTTTTTATTGGGCTTGCATCGAGTCATTAAATCCATATATAAAAAATAATAAATCATTTCAAATTAGGTTATATCACTTATAATTTTAAATTTGTTTAAATAAAAATGTTATTTTAATTTTAAATATTTTTAATAATATAAATTGGACTAATAGAGTCTACTTTTATCGGATCAATTTGAATTGACTAGTGAATTGAATCAAATTGAATTTTTCACACAAATTTAAATCAAATTTTCGGATAAATTAGATAGTGTCACCTTTAAATAAGAATCATATCGTTAGAATAAAAGCTTTATTCAAGAAAATAATTCCAGAGGTACCTATTGTATAAGGAAATAATATCAATGATATGTTTGGGTTCATTATGAAAATAAAACTAATTAGCTAATTAAGGACTAAATTCAGCTAACTGCACGATTCCACTATTATCATCTCTCAAACTTATCTGAGATAGAACAAGCAAGTACATTAACATTGTTGGAGCACCTCCTCCCTCTCCAATAACTAAATATGTGCAAAGTGCCATAATGGCTTTTAATATATAGTATACTGATGAGGCCTTAATGATCACCATCTGTTATAAACAATGCTAGACAATCTCGTGATATATAATGTCAGATTGTGTCAATCTCACGTGATAGAATATATAGATAAATGAATAAGATTGTGACAATCTCACATCATATATAATGTCAGATTGTGACAATCTCGTCCCAAAAAAAATAAATCTATTATTTTAAAAAATTTGGAGTTTTTTTTTACACATTTAAGTTTAGTTTAATGGTAGTGTATCTACCTTCGAGACCTTTAGGTCTTGGGCTCAAATTCTCTCTTCTCGTCGTAATTGTTGATTTTTTTTTTTTTTGAGTTTTAAGTGCAACCACTCATTAACCATGAATGAGTTCTCCTTTTTGTAAATATATGTTGTAGAAATCTTAAATACCATTCCATAACTGCCACATCAGCTTCTTCTAGGTCTACCAAGCTTGATCAACTTCTTCTAGGTCTACCAAGCTTGGGGCTATTGAGGTGTTCTGCCTGTGGCTCATTTTCTTTGTAACTGGACTAATATCTCTAACATATTAAGACATAGATATGAGGACCTTTACCCTTCACATTGGAGCTCTTCCAAATGCTGCAACATTTTCATTGTGAAATTGCATTTACAATGTTTTGGTGTTTTCATTGAAAGTTTGCAGGTGGAGTTCTCAATAGAAGCTCTTGATATCAGTATTTTCATCTTCGATTTTTTCAAGAGAATTTGATTAAGCCCTTTAGGAGCTTATATAGCTTGGAATTGTCAGCCATACTCTTGATATCATTATCTTCATCTTCGACTTTTTTGAAGATGATTTGATTAAGCCCTTCAAGAGCTTTTATGGCTCAGGATTGTAAGCCATATAGAGTGGGGATGACAGTAGGATTGTAAGCCATAGAGTAGGTTGGGAGAGGGTTTAAGGTGATTTTCACTTAGGAAAAGGAATAGAAGTGCTTTCAATTTTTGTGTGTGTGTGTGGGGGGGAGGGGGGTGTTGGTGTTGTTTTTGATTGGGAGAGGGAAGTGTCTTTTACTTAGGAGAGAGGCTTTGAGGTGTTTTTCACTTAGGAAAAGGAATAGAAGTGCTTTTCAATTGGGAGGGGAGGAGGGCAAGGTTTAGAGGTGTTGTTTTTTATTGGGAAATCGATTAGAGGTGCCTTCTAGTTATAGAGGGTTCAGAACTGTCTTCTACTTAAAAGAGAGTTTAAAGGTGTTTTCTACAAAAAGCGGTTATCTTACCTTCCATATAGGAGAAGGTTTAAAGATGTCTTCCAATTTAGGAAGGGCTTAGAGGTACCGTTTGATTAGGAAAGAGCTTAAAGGTGTCTTTCAATTGGGAGAGAGCTTAGAGGTAACGGTGATCAAGTCCCGGTATGGACTAGTTATTGAAAAATAACTGGTGTCAAACAAAAAACTAGATATTTTTAAAAGTTGTATTCAATACCAAATTAAAATAAAAAGTATTCATTCCAAATTAAATCGAATATCGATCTAATTTGGTACGAATATTTGGAATGTTAAACTATATTTAAAGAGTGTCATTAAATGTTAAACTATATATCCCGGTATGGACTAGTTATTGAAAAATAATTGGTGTCAAACAAAAAACTATATATTTTTAAAAAGTTGTATTCATTACCAAATTAAAATAAAAAGTATTCATTCCAAATTAAATCGAATATTGATCCAATTTGGTACGGATATTTGGAATGTTAAACTATATTTCAAGAGTGTCATTAAATTCATAGAAAATAACTCAAAAAATTTCAATAAAGCAAAACTAAATATGAAAATGAAAAATCCTTTTAATTATAAACAAATAAAATATACAATCTAACTATGTTATAAGAATACATATAGTGTTGTTTAGATTACAAGATGTATAAGAGTACGTATTATGCTTTTTAATAAGAGTGTAATTGAAAACCTAACTCTGATTCATCTCGTAATCTAAATTGACAAATCATACACTCTTACATATGTCGTGCTATTTAATAAAAAAAATTTGAACTATTTTTGACATCGTGGTTTCGATTCGAGATCCAGAAAATGTGTGTGTGTATTCTAGATCTCAGATCAGTTTGGTTCGAACCAATTATTCGGGACATATAATATAAATATCCAGCACCGTACTAAAATACTATCTTCAGTTATGATTGGTTCAGTTATTTTTGGATATTATATTTTTGATTCGGTTATTCGGTTTATTTTGATACATCCGTGATCCATGCTTGCCCTTACTTAGAGGAACCATCCACTTGGGAAAGGGTTTAGAGATGTCAGGAGAGTTCTTAAAAGTGCCTTTTTATTTTTATTTTTTTTTAAAAAAAAAGGCTTACAAAGGGCCTTTCGATTGTAAAAGGATTTAAAGGTGCCTTCCAACTATAAGAGGGTTTGAATGTGTCTTCCACTTGTAATAAACTTTAGAAGTGCCTCGTGATAAGAGGTTAAAGGTGTCTTCCACTTGGGATATGATTTAGAAGTTCCTCATGATGAGGGATTAAAGTGCCTCATGTGGGAGGGCTTTAAGGTGTCATCCATTTGGGAAAAGGCTTAGAAGTGTCTTTCAATTAGAAAAGGTTTTAGAAGTATCTTCTGATTAAGAAATAGCTTTAGAAGTGCTTTCTATTTGGGAGAAGATGTAGATATGCCTTCTGATTGAGAGAGGACTTAGAGGCGCATTCCAATTTGGAGAAGACTTAAAAAAAAGTCTTTCAATTGGGAAATCGATTGGAGGTGTCATCCACTTAGGAGAAAGCTTAGAAATGTCTTTCGATTAGGAGAGGTCTTAGAAGTATTTTTCGGTAAGGGAGGGCTTTAAAAGACCATTCCAGTAGGGATATAAAATTACATTCGCTAATACATACCTTTTGTATTATTTGTTTTGTAATCACCAAATTTTAACTTCTTAATTATAAATTATCTGCAAACATTCACAATAAAATTATAATTATTTTTTATTTTTTATATAATAGAAAATAAAACATTATTACGTAATTTATAATTTTACCTTATAATCTTTTAATTTTTTTCTAATAATATGAAAAAAAAGTTAATTGAAGTTAGAAAGAAATATTTTTTCAAATAATATGAAAAAAAAGTTAATTGACGTTAGAAAGAAATATTTTTGAGAGAAATATATTTAGATAAAAATAAAAAAAGAAAATGAATTGTAGTAATGAAAATGAAAATTTGTATAATTTTAGAGGAATCTTAGTAGGTCCCCCTTAGTGTAACCAGAGGACTTGCTGCATATGGCAATTTTCATAAACTGCCACACATAAGATGCAGTCTTAAGGCTACAACCCTTTTATTTTTCTTTTGATCTACCTTTTAACTAATGGACTAGGAAAACTAAATTTTCTTTGCCTTGTTTGCTAGTTATACTTTGGGATATCAAAAAAGAAAAACCCTACTTTCATTAATATTTTTCAAATCTGTCCATTTTGTTAAATATTTTTTTTAACTACTAATGTTATAAAAAGCTCCTGTGAAATGTCTTAGAAGTCCTTTTAGTTAGGAGAGTTTTCCATATAAGAGATGGCTTAAATGAGAAAGGCTTAGAATTGCTTTTCAATATGGTGAGGATTTGAAGTTGTCTTCCATATGGGAGAGGGCTTAAACATGTCTTCCAAACAAAAGAAACTTAAAGCTACTTTCTATATAAGAGAGGGCTTATAGTGCCTTCCAAATGAAATAAATTTTAGAGTTGTCTTCCATGTGGAAAAGAGCTTAGAGTTGCCTTACATGTGGAAAAGGGCTTAGAGTTGGCTTCCATGTAAAATAGGGTCTCGAGTGCCTTTAAAATAAGAAATAGCTTAGAGATGTTTTCCATTCAAATGAGGTTTTAGAGTTGCCTTTTGTTTAGTAGAAGGCTTAGAAGTGCCTTTCAAAAAGGAGAGGGTTTAAAGATGTCTTCCAATTATATGAGGGCTAAGAGTTGTCTTCCATATAGGAGATAACTTAGAGTTGCTTTCCATGTAGGAAAGAGTTTAGAGTTACCTTTTATGAAAGAGAGGGTTAAAGGAGCCTTTCCAATGAGAAAATTCTAAAAGATACCTTCTAGTTGGGTGAGGGCTTAGAGTTTCCTTCCATGTATGAAAGGGTTTAGAGTGTCTTTTAGACGAAAAAAGGCTTAGAGATGTCTTCCAATTGGATGAAGGTGTATAATTGTCCTCCATGTAAGAAAAGGCTTATAGGTATCTTTCAGATGAGAGCTTAGAGTTACCTTTCATGTAGCAGTGAGAGCTTAAAGTTACCTTCCATGTAAAAAAAGGGCTTAAAGTTGTCTTTTATATATAGGAGAAAACTCAGAGGTGTTTTTCAAATGAAAAAAGGATTAAAGATGTGTTTTAGTCAAATGAGGGCTTAGACTTGCCTTCTATGTGGGAGAGGACTTAGAGATGTCTTTCAATTGGGTAATGGTTTAAGGTTACCTTCCATGTAGAAAAGGGCTTAAAGATGTCTTTTGGACAAGAAAAGATTTAAAGATGTCTTTTAAACAGGTGGACTTAGAGATATCTTCCAATTAAGTAAGGGCTTAAGGTTGTCTTTCATGTAGGAGCAGGTTTAAAAGTGTTTTTTGGATAAGAGATGGCTTAGAGATGCCTTCTAATAAGGAAAAAAAATCTTAGAGTGTCTCTCTATAGAGGGCTTTAAGGTACCTCTTAGTAAGGGTTTAAAGTGCTTCTCGAAGGTAGGGCTTTTAATGAAGGCTTAAAATGCCTCCCAGTAAAAAGTTTTGAGGTGTCTCATAATGAGGAATTGGAGTGCCTCTTAGGGAGAGGGATTTAAGGTGCCTCATAATGAAGGTTTGGAGTACCTTCCATTAGAGAGCTTTAAGGTGCCTCCTAATGAGGGCTTAGAGTGACTCCTAAAAGGAAGAGCTTTGAAGTGAGAGGTAAGAAAAAAAAAGGTAATTCATACTTTTGCCAAAATGTAAATAAGGAAGGATGAGTTTCTTAGGATGAAAGGGAAATGAATGATAAGTGGCACACTTGCCTTGTATGATGGAAAGAGAAAATAAGATGATGGGTAAATGAGATTAACTCTACACCTACTATGATAGACCCCTAAGGAAGGTGGAGGATGATTTGATAAGGTGATGACGAAGATATAGCAAGATGGGGTAAAGAGAAGTGAGTAGAACAAATGGCCCTCCTTGGTTATCTTATGACCGCAAGTATAAAAGGACATAAGATCACACTTATGAGTACTTACTCAATCTTCCTCTTGGTATGATCAAGGTGGCTTCATTCTGGACAATCAATCCTCCTTAGTGGAGTTGTCAAAATGTAGATATGGGTTCATTTTTTAATAGTATTAAGGGAAAGAGGGATGAGAAAGTATTGTGTGCAAATGATACTAATAACAAGGATGAGCTAGAGAGAAGCATAAGATTAAGAGTAAGCAATGCCAATAAGCTTTCATCCACATGGCAGATAAGGATATGAGAGGTATCTCGAAGCAAATGAGGCCCTTTTTATATCAAGTGGTGGATGGGTAAAAAGCATGTTGAGGTGAAGGTGTAAGGTATGATATAAAGTTGAAGGTATAAGAGGGAGGTTAATGTAAATGGAATTTGGGATAACAATAGTAACTAAGACCATGTGATGGGATGGTTTAATGCGATAAAGTCTAGAGAGATAAAGTTCATTAGAAAATGTGCTAACCTCCCTTTATATGAAAGATAATCAGTATTTATAATGGGTAATTAAATATTATGAGCATTGATCTCATGCTATGTGATAAAATCTTATGTGTACAGAACAAGATATAAATCTAAGGTCTTAGAGGATACACGGATTGCAATCAAGTCCATTAGAAGAGACCAATAAGAAAGGAGTCTTTTATTGACAGGGCCCTACTCTGATCCCACCAAGTCAAATCTCCTTCATTATCACAAAATTAAGGCTTAGATCACAAATCCTACCACTGATTTATAATTAATCTCTTATCATAAATATAAATAATTTTTTATGTATCTACAATATCTATAGCCTCGTTGACACTATGAATGACTCGATTTCTAGTTATAGTTTAACGTTGAAAAATTACAAGGTTTCTTTCTTTATTGTAGCCACAATAGCAAGATTTTGCCTTTTGTCTTATCTTCCCACTGAAACAGCCAACTTATCTCTTTTGACTTAGACTTTGCAAATCCATTTGCAAGCTGTTAATATTTTTTGATATTTGATGGGATAGAGAACATCTGATGAATATCAATAATTTTCTTTAATTTGATTTTTATTTAACTAAATATATTTTAATTGTTTATGTACTTAATATATTTTAATTGTTTATGTGCTTGTGTTTATTATTTTACACATTAAACATTAGATGTAAAAATTTTAATATATAATACAAAAATAAATATTTACTAAAAAATTTCATATGCAACGCACGTATTAAAAAGCACAAATAAGGAGTCTTGAGAAGGCATCAGTTTTACATTTTTTTTTTTTTTAGCATGTTGGTTTTTTAAAATACAAATAAATTTTTGAAACACAAATAAGCTTTTCAAGGCAATGATTCATTGATAGCAATGAAGAGATCAGTTGGTTTGGTTGATTTCTTGTTAATCTCCTCTCATTTCTGATTTTGTTATAAAAACAGAATTGCAAGTGCATGCATCTAGATCTTCTTAGACCAACAATTTTCAAATATAAAATTCTGCCCGTTAAGTATTTCTGTTAAAAAGAAAGAAAAGCCCTGTAGCATTCACCTATGCTTTTTATTTTTATTTTTTTTTATTTCTTAAAGATTCAGCTTGAAATCGAAACAGCAAAGTGAAGACTTTGATCATCTACTTCGTTGTAAAACATTTAGCCCTTTCCATATACAAATGATACAGTTGAGATTAAAAAAATCAATATCATTCTGAATCATCAATACAAAATGATTCTGTCAATCGTAAGAGCAGTGTAGCCAGCATCCCCTTACCAATAATCTCCACAAGAACATTTCCCATCTTTAAAATGGTGAAACCTACTACTATCTCGGACAATGATTTCTCGCTTTTTTATGTCAGATATGTAATTGATAGCCAAATGACAGTCAATGCATACGCGCAAGTTCTTCATTATTCTTACCGGCGACCCTTGTGGAGTGTTAAGCAGAGCAAAAGCTATTGCCAACTTTTCACTGTGATGGAGTAAATTGTGTTCTTTCTCCTCATTGTCCATATCATGCAAAACCGAACCAGTATCAGGCACATAACCATGCAATTTCATCTCTTCCATCAACCCTTTCAAATACAAGTTAATTGCCTTTAGTTCTGGATGGGATTTATCGGCCATGCAGAACTGATGCACCTGATTCTTCACTTCCAACCAACTAATACCAGGTTCCTTTTTCACATTCCTGGCTCTCATGGCTTTCCTTACTTCTGAAACAACCTGCCAGCTCTTAGCAGAAGCATGAGTGTTAGCAAGAAGCACATAAGAGGCTGAATCCTGAGGATCAAGCCTAAGAACTTCTTCAGCAACCCTAATTGCCATATCTGCATTCTTGTGAAGTTTACATGCAGATAACAAAGTTTTCCAAATTACAGCATCTGCTTGTACCGGCATTGATCTTATCTTGGCTTCTGCTTCTTCCAAACATCCTGCCCTACCAAGTAGGTCAACTACACAGGTATAATGTTCTAGCCTAGGCTTCACTCCATATTTTTCCACCATCAACTGGAAAAATTCCATTCCTTTGTCCTTCAATCCACAATGGCTACAAGCATAAAGCAAGCTTAAGAAAGTAACATCATTTGCCTCCGGACCTTCTTGCTCCATCTGCTGAAACAGCTCGATGGCTTCATGGCCTCTTCCATGGAAACCATAAGCACCAATCATGGAGCTCCACAACACATCGTCCATGTCTTTGCACTCCATGAAAATTTTCACAGAATCTTCCAAACACCCTGACCGTGAATACATACTAATTAAGGAACTTCTCACTCCAACAACAGATGAAGCACCGGCTTTGATCACTTCAGCATGAATCTGCTGACCTTGACCAAGAGTAGCCAATTCCGAACACGAACTAATCACACTCACAAATGTGATTTTATTCGGTCGAAAACCCGCTATTCTCATCATATTATACTGATCCAAAACCTCTTCAGAGTAGCCATTCTGAGCCTTCCCTGAAATAAGAGTATTCCAAGCCACAATACTACGACTCGGCATAAATTTAATAACTCTCTCTCCTTCTACCAAGCTTCCACCTTTCATATACATATGAGCCAAGGAACTCCCAACAACCAAACTGAACTCAAACCCACATTTCACCACATAAGAATGAATCTGCCTTCCTGCATACACAGACCTCAAGCCAGCACAACCTCTAAGAACACTACCTAGAGTAAAATCATCAGGACGAAAACCCAACTCATACATTTCCTTAAACCGACCCAAACCCTCTTCATTTAACTCAAACTGGGTCAACCCAGCAACCATCGCATTCCAAGTTGCAACGTTTCTTTCACCCATTTCGTCGAAAACCTTACGGGCTTTATCCAAATCGCCACATTGTATACACCCATTGATCAAAATGTTACACGACATGATGTTACGCTTGGGCATAGTTTCGAACAATGAAAAGGCAGATCGTAAAGCACTGATCTTAAAGTAGAGGTTAAGGAGGTGGTTTCTTATGAATTTGTCTTTGTAATACCCAGATGTGAGGGCCAAAGAATGGAGCTGTTTTGCTACAAGAAGTGATCTTTTGGGAATGGAGGATTGGATAAGGGAAGAGAAAAGATGTTGGTCTGTCCATACTTGCGAATTGAAGATTTCGAATGCTGTTTTAATGAGTCCTGTGGAGCAGAGGTTGTTGAATTGTTCTAGAGGTGGAGGAGAGGGAACTGATGGAAGGGTATTAGTAGACATGAAACGGCGGGTGGAGATGCATAGATGAAATGCAAGATAGGATTTGGAGGCGCATGTGGGCATGAGATTGAGGTATGATTATTATTTTAGTTGACACTAATGGTAGAAGTAAAGAAAGTAGATGCATATGAATCATCACAAACAACCTCTGGGAAAGAAAAATGGCTAACGTATGCCTTGTCGTTCCGTTTGGTTCAAGGGAATTTATTGGATGAGTACTTGGGAACGGGTCCTAAATTTTTATTTAAAATTTTTAAATTAATTTTATATTTTATTATTAATTTTTAAAATATAAATTTATTAAGATACTTTTATTAATTGTTCTAAATAAATCAAAAATTATTATAATAATTATAATAATTTATATATATACAATCTTATAATAAATTATATATTATCAAATAAATTGATAATTAATTATAAACTGATATTTTTATTAAAGAATTTAAGAAATATATAGTATTTTATATTATATTAAAGTCAACTAATATCTATTTTATAAAATTCATATTTATATGTATTGAATCTATGAAGGAAAGAAAGATATAAATTATTTATCAATTATTTAAGTAATTAAAAATTTTAAATTTTTATATGTGAATTTTTTTTCTTTTTTAAGTCTAATGAATAATAAATAAGTTTTTATTTTAAGTAATAAATTATTTTATCAATTATTTAAGCAATTAAAAATTTTAAATTTTTATATATGATTTTTTTTCTTTTTTTAAGTCTAATGAATAATAAATTAATTTTTATTTTAAAAAGTTAAAAATTATTCATAAAATATTTTCAAAGCATATCATATGAATAATTTAAATAATTAACATGTCAAATTGTTATATATATATATAATGACAATTTAATTTAAAATTTTTAGTATTAAAATCATTTAATTTTTAAATTTTTAAAATTTAAGTTTCAATTTAATAAAATAACAGAAGCATTTCATTATTATGTTTGAAGTCTTTGTACTAACTTTTTTTAATTTAAAATATTGAGTCTTTATATATATATATATATATATATATATATATATATATATATGTGTGTGTGTGTGTGTGTGTGTGTGTGTGTGTGTGTGTGTGTGTGTGTGTGTGTGTGTGTGAGAGAGAGAGAGAGAGAGAGAGAGAGAGAGATGATATACATAAAAATAATATATAAAATTAATATTATGTAATAAAAAAATAAATATCAACTGTGATTTAATAAAATACTATTATTATTGAAGTCATATTTCAATATTTAAATTAAATTACTATAATTATAAAAATTAAAAAAATATTGATTAACACATATAAAAAAGAATAACAAATTATACACCTATTTTTTTTTTAATGACTTAATGCAGGCACAATACAAATTTTGTCATGAGAAATCACATATTATTACGGCTGAGCACATGAATAGAAGATTATATATTGAACTAAAACACTTAATTAAATCAGTTTTAAATTTTTTTTTAAAAAACTCTTATTATACAGTAAAATATCAAATCAAACCATCTAAAATAATATATAGATATAGTCCGAAATTGAGTTCCTCGATCTTATGCACCGCAAACCCGACTTGAATCAATTACTAACCCCAGGGATTATCAATCAAGCCTCAATCGAGATATTTTGAACCTTGACACTACGGGGAGTTGAGCTAAAAACACAAGGGCATGTTTAGTTTTGGAAAATATTTATTGTTTTCTTTTTTTAATTTTTATTTTTCTTTTCTTTGTTTTTCAGTTTTCTATTTTCTAAAATAAAAAATAGAAAATCATATTTGTTTGTCTAATTTTTTATTTTTCAATTTTTCATATTCTCATAATTTTTATTTATCTAATGAAATTTATTATAATAACTTTTTATTTAATATAATATTTGTTATTCTGATTCATATGGCAGTATTTAATATTAAATATATTTATTTTATAAAAAAATTGTTATGTACATTTAATTAATTTTAATAAATTAATTTTTTAAAAATGAAATAACAATATCTTTATTATTTTTTATTATATGTATAATAGACAAAGTTAAAAAAAATGATAATTACTAAAAATAAGCTTTGAGCGATTGACAAATTTATATGTTACAACTAAACAATGAATTATGTTTTCTAGTTTTCTCAGAAAAATTTTTTTGGAAAACAGGCCGTGTTTCTGTCCTAGAAAAGAACTGATTAAATCGCCCTGTTATATATATATAAACTAATCATTTTTTAATTTAAATATTAAACTTATCAATTTCATTTCATTATTTAATGCTTTATCCAAGTAAAATATGTAATGACAATTATCTATAATTTATTTCTTTACTATAATTTTTCTATTTTTTAATTGAAAATTTTAATAAAATATTTTAATCAATTATTATTAATAGTGGATATAAAATAAAAAATACACTAACTAAACTAATCAGTTTATTAAACTTAAACTTCTTAATTTCAATTAATATATAAACATAATAATATATGGTATTTAATTTTTATCCATTTTAAAAAGTGATACACTTAATTTTTTTAGTGATATGAAAATTTGATAAAAATAAAAAATATTGAATATTTGAATTGTACTTAATTGAACTAAATTGTACCATAAAAATCAAAGTACCAAATCAAACTACCCTAATTTTGACGAGTAATTGAATCGAATATTTGAAAATTTAGAACAATGTTAGTTCCTCAAAAAATAAATTTTTTCAAAAATTTGTGATGATTTCAGAGAACTCTAAATCTCCGAATTGCCCACCCCAGCATATTATTATTCTTTTAATAAATAATTGCACTCATATTTCACTATACAATATTATAATTGAAAACAAAATAATATTCTCTCTAAAAAGATTAAATAATATTATACAGTATTTAGTTTAATTTTAACTTAAAATTCATTTCATTTTGCAAATGAATTTTTTTATAGAATTTATTTACAATTAATTTTTATTTTTCATATACAATAAAATAAGAATAGAATTCTTTTTAAATGAGATAAACTTTGTATTTAATTTCAGTGCATAATTCAAAAAAATTAAAAAAATTATAAATGTGATAAAACACAAAAAGATGGAAGGAATAATATATAGAGAAGGAAAAAAGAGGAAGACAATAAAAAATAAAAAATAAAAGAGAAAATAAATTAAAAAAATATTTTTAACTAAACTTATTTTGGTCATGATGAACAAATTTACAACTTTATATAATTGCAAATTCTATTAAATTTGATAGAATTTAGTTTAGTTATAACTAATTTCAAGGATTTAATGAAATGGAATTTTAAATGAATCTTTCATCATAACAAACTAAAATTTGAATTTACAAATAAATTCTATAAAAATTATAGAATTTATTTGTAGCAAACACAATGTTAGAATTATAAGAAGATTGATATTAGTGATATGTCAGTAATACCATAATTGCAGATAAGTCGTGATATATATTTAATATTAATAGTGATATATCTGATGTTGTGAGGTTTGCCATAATGATCAATTTGGCTATGTCTTTTTGAGTTGAGAGGGTTGGCTTGAGTGGTCTCAATTTAATTATTGTAAGGTCATTTCAATGTTTAAGTTAGTGAGATTACTTAAGGGAATAAGAGAGGTAGGGTTAAAAGATAATCATAGTACTTGATCTATGTATAGAGACAGAAGCAATTCTTCTTCGTGTTGGAGTAGGACTCCGTTTTCATTTTGGGTTAGGATGGACCATGGGTTGAGGGGTTGTATGCGGGCTGAGCCTACAATAAATTGATGGGCCGAAGCCATTTTGAGCCGAGCTAGGCTTAAGGTTGGTTTCTTCCAACAGGGTCGATCATGTAAATTGAGCTAGCCCATATATATGTGGGTAATATCAATATCAATGTTAATTAAAGTATTATTTTAGTAATAATGGTTTGGGATTTACGTTAAAATTTTCAAGTTTGAATATTATTTAGAAATGTGAATATGAAGAATTATTGAATGCTAGAGTTCAGCTAATTGAGCAAGAGTGTCGCGTGTGTGTGTATATATATATATATATAAAATTCAAAATCTGATCATATGATGTTATCAAAACCCAAACGCAGTCAGCCCAAACGTTTTCATTGATCTACTTCTAGTTTAGGCACTGTTCCAACTCAGCCAGGCCCAACGGTAAGCAACACCCTGTTTCCCACCAAAACAAGCAACCTCTATAAACCCTAATTCTTATGTGGAGTGACGATCTCATACTAGACTTCATGACTTCCAATTTCAGGTATATTTCTCTTCTCTGGTTTGTTTTTTTTGTGGACTCAGCTCTGTTTAGTTGATTTAAGCTTATTGAATTTTATTTTAATAATTTTCTTATTTAGAAAGATGATATATTATAAAAATTATTATTTTTTAACTAAAAAATAATTAATTTTAAATAAAAAAATATATTATTAAGTGAATAAATTCAATTCAATTATTTTTCTAATTCTCCATTTATTTTTAATGTTAAGTTAGAAAACTTTCATGTTGCTAGATATTAGTTGATGACCTTTAAGTTCCTTGAACATCCACCACGAGGGTTTTTTTTTTTTTTTTCCAGTTAATTAAGTGTGATTAGAGTTAGAACTTGCAATCTCACAACTCAGTAGGAATTCCTATAGCACTCTCTGCCTTAAAAAGATAATCTTTTTGCACTTTAGGATGCTAGCTAGGTCTTATTTCCTTTTCTGTTTTCTCCTTTCATATGTTGTGTTTTAGATCCATGCATATAATGTTAAATCTGCTCAGAATCAGATCACAGGCTGTTGATTAAAACTGTCTCTTTATGTTGTAGAATTTGATTACATTGGCATAAAAACATGAATAGTTAATTCCATAGTTAATTTTTAGAGAAGAGGTGCTCTGTCCATTTAAAGTCATAATAGAGCACAACTTTAAAGACAGCTAAATAGTTCTAATTTTAATTTTTCTCTTTGTTCATCCTTCTGATATTCTGTTTTTTGTTTCCCACATGTTAGTAGAGTATCATCAATGGCATTTTGTATTCGACAATAATTATCTATAGCTAAGGTTGATTGTTTTTCTCATGCATCACGTTGATTCTGTTCTACATACAGGGATTCTAGGAGTTTATCATATGTTGAACACATCCATATTGATGAATGATAGATTATACTTTATCGTATAATAATCAATTTCAGATTGATCATTGATAAGCGCCTAGAATTTCACTTGTCGCTTATCCATTGGCATTGGGTATGTTCTTTAAGGGGTAGATATCCAATAATCAAAGTGCTTCCATGCAAACATAGAAAGGCATTTCATTTTGGAAAACACAATGTTTGCAAAACAGTACTAGTTTCCTTAAAATATGCTTAAATAAGTTCATTTCCGAAAAATTGGATGAGCTTGCTCAAACAGACACAGGGCAATGCTCATCATGTAATGTTTAGGCAATTCATATAATCTTTCTTTTATTTTTACCTTTCAAGAAAATAACTTCACCAAAGTTATGTGCTTGACAGACCATCCTTCTGAAAATCTCAAAAAAAAAAAAAGAAAAAAAGAAAAAAAATCATGTTGATAAAACATGGAGCTTGGATATAAATAAGTATGTCAGCTGTACTGTAAAAAATACGACATTAAGCATCGAAAATGAAATTCACAAAGAATTCATGGCTGTGATTAAATGAACTTTACAAAGAATGCATGTCTATTAATCACATCAAAGAGTAACAAAAGTGCAAATGCTAACTTCTAACACTCACTGCATTTATTTTCTTCTACTGCTCATTTTTTTTCTTATTGAATAAATATCTTCAGAAAAGCTTCAAGAAATCAAGGTTATCTTTGGTCTTAGCTGAAGCCCAGATCAGTATTATGTCCATAAATTTACGTGTTAAAATTATGGTTCAGATCAAGATAAGCCATTGGTCAGATTCAGTCTAGTTGTCTAAAAAATTTTTGTCCTTTAAGCGGAATTAAACAGGAGCGGCAATATGAAAACCTTACTGGTTCACCAATTTCATTACAATTTTATAGTTCCTAACACACAACCTTTGACATGACGCTCAATTTATAACTGCCATGTGATTGTTTTGCACCTTTTAAAATTTCTTCATTTTTTCTGGTCGTTATGGGGAATGATTCATTCTGTTGATTATGGAACAAGGATTATAAGTTATATAATTAGTTGATCACCTTTTTTTAATGTCCTTCGGTAAATGTGTGTCCATGTTCCTGTGAAGATTTTCTTTTTTCTTTTAGGTCATGTCGTGATTTTCGAGAAATATTGTTTACAGGATTGAGGCTAATTGTTCTTGTGCTCTGGGTTGAGGTTGTTTTACGTAAGTCGACAGTTGATAGCATCAGTTGGACTGTAACATTCTTTTAGTGGCCTGTGCTGATATTAGATTTCAGATAGTCATCAGCAGCAGCATCAAAATCATGCACAAGATTCATTCAGCTTCTGATTAATCAGTTATCTACCCAACAATGCAATAGAAAACATCCTGATGCATTTGTCATTAAAAGATACAGTGAAGACAAGTGTGTCGTCAAAGGATTGGAGGCATAAATGGGTATCTGTTCCACAGCTAGTGTGTGAAAATTCAATTTTCAGTGCATCGAAAACAAGGCTGCGAACAAAGAATGACATTCTGATGATCATTCACCAGGTTTTATTACTTCACCATGGCCCAATTCTGAAATTTACCCTCTCTATTAATAAATTGATCAGCTGCCCTGAGATATATCATTTGATTTCTTTCCTGACAACAAAAAGCATGGAGGAATTTACCTTTAACATTTGGGAAGGCAAACAGCATAAACTGCCTTTGTATCTTTTCTCTTGTCTACATTTGAGAAAGTTGAGTCTGCGCCATTGTGTACTAAGGCCCCCACCTACATTTAGAGGATTTAACAGGCTCACAAGTGTTAAGCTTCGAGAAATTGAGTTGGATGCTGATTTTTCCAAAAATTTAATCTCGAAATGCCCACTGCTTGAACAATTAACAGTATAGACGTGCACTAATTTTTATAATCTTGATTTTGACGCTCCAAATGTGAAGTTGTTCGACTTTACTGACACTTTCAAGTTTCTCAGTTTCCAAAATACCCCAGTTCTTGCAAACGTTTCTGTAGAAATGAGTCCAAGTCCAGAAAAGTACCTGGTTTCTACTGTATTAATTAGGGAACTTTGTTCCTTGCCTGCCTTAGAGTACCTCTATATTCATTCTTTTGGGGTAAGAAATCTTATTGGCATTTATAATTTTCTGTGCATACCTTTTATTCTGCTAAAGCATGCTTCTCAATCAACTTGTGGAACCATTGCTGCAGATTGGGATTGTATGGCATCAACCACCAGAGAATCTTCCAACTAATTTGAACTGCCTTAGGACTCTTGTACTTGGCAAAACATGGCTTGGAAGTCTTGCTGGGGCTTCTTGTACTCTTTGCATGATTAAAAGCTCACCTAATTTGCAAAAACTTAAAATTCTGGTTAGTTGTGCGGAATGTTGTTATTATTCTGATTGATATTATGTACTGTATTTTTTAAGAGTTGAGTAATAATTTCATTATTGTATGTAATTATTCGTCATTTTGAATAATTTTTATTTTGACAAAATTATTATAAGTAATTAATAAATTATGCACATAATTTAAAATTTTATATCACGATATCATATTGTAACATCACTGTAGAATTCATCAATACTAATTATTTCATTATAATTAACTAATCTATTAGTGGTAACAAAATTTAAATAATAACTAAATAAATAATTTATTATTATTCAATAAATATGTTATTAGAATAACTACTATTTTTTCTTTTTATTTCAAAATAAAAATAAATATGATATCAAGATAAATATAAAAACTCAAAAATATATTTATCTTTTTACTCATAAAGTAGAATTTATTGATGAAAAGTAATAAAGAAAACATACTTTTTAGAATAAGAGTTATTAGATAGCCTACTAATTACCAGCTGTAGGGTATAAACGAACCGAGACAACTTAAAAACTACTCAAGATCGACTCAAAAAATATTCAAAATTGGCTCAAGATTAATTGAGTCGAGTTCGAGCTCAAGCTATTCTAGTAATCGATCAAGCCGAATTCAAGTATTAAAATACTCGCTCGAGAGGCTCTAATCGAGCTTAAACAATACTAAGTAATTTTTATTAATTTATCTTTTAAATTATATGTCATATTTACAATATTATCCAATCAAGTTTAATCAATTCATGTCTAATCGATGTTATTCGAATTGAAATTTCAATTTACAAGATTCATAAAAAAAAATTATATAAATAAATAAATTTAATCGAGTTGAGCTCAAGTATTCAAGCACTCGACCAACCTTGATCTCATACTCGATTAAGCTTAAGCTTGAATTAGATAAAGTTTGACACGGCTCGACTCAGATTAGACCCCTACTACCGTCTCTTGTTTTGAACTATAATTATTATATTAATCAAATACATAGTTTATATTTTTAAAAAACAGAAAAATAAAATCTGTCAAAAATGAAAAACAAATACCCCTTTAATCCATTCGCTATTGAGGTAATACTCAAAATATCATTGCAAACAACGATTTGACATTCCTGGTGAAATTATTTGTTCTAAAGCTTAAATGGCAAAAAGATTTCAAATTTTTCTTTAGGTGAATTATATTGTAGTGTAATTAATAATAACGTAAAATTGATTTTAACAACACATTAGGGGAAAAGTAAGTAACAAAAATAAATAAATAAATAAAAATTATGTATAGCTTATAAATACTTTCGTATAGTCTATATAATTTTTTTGAATATTTTTCGTGGGCTAAAATTGTTTATGATATTTGATAAATTATACATAATAAAATTATGTCAAATGTTTTAAAAATTACACATAAAAAATTGTATGATGATGCATATTTTATTAAATATCTTGTGAGAAATTCTATCATTGTCTTAAACAATTTTTTTAAGATAAAAATTATTCAAGTGATAATTATATTACATATGCAAATAAAATTATTTACTTGGATATTTTAAAAATGACAACCTGGTGTTTAATTACTTTTAATACAATTTATAAATTAAATTACTTTAAAATGTTTGAATTACTCTGCATAGGTTTTATGTCTAGTTATTAAATAAATTAAGAAAATCACCATATTCATTAAATTTTATCTTCAAAAAGTAATTAAAATTAGATACTGTTTTTTTTTTTTTTTTTAAAGAAACAATAGCAGGGATGAGTTCCTTTTGAAATAGAACACATCCTTTGAAGAGAAAGAATAAACAAGTTACTCCAGCTTTAACTCCTTTCGATGTTTTCGAGAAATCTTAATTTGTTACGAAAAAGCAATTTTTGTTTTTTTGGGCTTTTTACTGATCTTAAAATGATGGTTGGTGTTCAAAATTCAAATGAGAAATTATTAGGAGGTCTAGTTCCACTGAAGCCTGATTTATTTTTCATTGTCCCATAATTTCTCCTCCTATTTAATCTCCAACCACACTGTTCTAGGCTATATTCTTCCTCAGATCGGTGGAAACTAGAGTAGAGAACATTTGCTTCTATATGTGGTAAGCTATATTCTTGCTTACTGTAATCCTTCGGTTGTTTAACCTTTTGATTTGGATCAAAAAGTTGTGTCATCATGTAATAGGGTTTTTGCCTTAGTGATTATACAAGATGAATGCGTCAATTTTGATCTTGCCGTTATGGCATTAATTTGGTATTTGCTATGTTGTCATTTTGGAAAACTGATCATATTGTTGTCACTCCTTTATTATTATTATTATTATTATTATTATTATTATTATTATGAAATTCTATTATTTGGAGCATTAATGAAAATTCAAGGCACAGTCTTTCTTGTTCCTTTAATAGCACTGTGATGTTGTTGCTTCGAACCCAGTTGAAGCCTGATAAGGGGACCTTTACTAACTTTGAAAATCTTGATATTGTTTTTGATTTAGAACCTTGAATTGTATTGATTTTTGTTTTCAGGATAACCTTCATGGTAGCAAAAAATAGAGCAGCTCACCATCTGATATGATTAATAATCTACCGAAAAGTATCATAGAGAATATCCTAATCCGCTTGCCAATTCAGGAGGCAGTGAAGACAATTCTGTTGTTTGAGAAATGCAGGAACAAGTGGAGATATATTCCACAACTTGTATTTGACAATAGTTTCTGTTGAATTATGGTGGCTCATTTGATATCCCACATCGGAGAAATAACAAAGGGAAGAAAATTCTTTTTATTATAAATAAAGTCATATCCCACATCGGAAATAGACTAAAAGGGTGGGAGGTTGTTTTGTTATAAATAGAGCCTCAATTTCTTTAGTTTAATCATCCCAAAAATTTTTCTACTCATCCTTTAGGCAATTTTCAATATTTCTCCCTCTTTTGTAATATTTCACTTTGTAGACCTTTTTTTAGTGAAATATAATTTTGTTCGTGTCCGAGGACGTAGGCATAATTGGTCCAACCACGTTAAATTTTGGTGTTTTTATTTTTGTCTTTATTTTTCAATAGCTATTTTGTAGGGTATAGTTGTAGTGATATATTGTACTGTTAAATTACTATTAGGGTGATTTTGTCTAAGGAGATTAGGTTTTAAGTGGGACTACTTGTGACCCCTCTAATCTTTCCTGGAAATCAACTATAGTGTGGTTTTTCAATACAATTTTTCACTCTTATTCACTTATACATTGATTAAGTGAATTTAATGGAAGGAATATTACCTTTATTCCACAATAATTGGTATCAGAGCCAAAGGTTACTCTTAGTATGTTTTGTGGTTGCAGTTTAATCTGATCTTCCACATCATAAAAGATTTCCTTGGGTTAGTTATATTCTGCTTTGAAGGCTATTGGAGAATTTTGTAATCGAAATGGAGAGCTCTTCAAAAATATCCACACCTACCACATCGACAGTTTCATCATAGCCCATTTAGACAAGAACTGTCGTGGTAAATTCAAAATTGACGATGAAAATCTTTGATGGCACAAGTCATTTTGGTATGTGGTAAAGTGAGGTTTTAGATGCTCTTTTTCTGCAAGGTTTAGATATTGTCATTGAAGAT
Organism: Omphalea diandra; assembly: GCA_949677035.1. Taxonomy (NCBI): domain Eukaryota; kingdom Viridiplantae; phylum Streptophyta; class Magnoliopsida; order Malpighiales; family Euphorbiaceae; genus Omphalea; species Omphalea diandra. The sequence continues at coordinate 2,409 of CATIWR010608027.1, read as the reverse complement.
GAGAAACCAGATGATGTTAAGGAGAAAGATTGGAAGACGATCAATCAATTGGCATGTGGTACAATTCGATCATGCCTTTCTAGAGAGCAGAGGTATGCATTTTCAAAAGAAACCTCTACAAGTAATTTATGGAAGGTACTAGAAGAAAATTTTTTAAAGAAAAGCAGCCAGAATAAACTTCACATGAAGAAGAGGTTGTTTTACTTCACTTATATACTAGGTACCACAATGAATGATCACATTACCAGTTTTAATTAGTTGATTACTGATATGGTGAATATAGATGAGACATTTAAAGATGAAGATCTAGCTCTAATGTTGGTGGAATCACTTCTGAGGAGTTTGAGTTTCTTGAAACTACTCTGCTTCACGGGAAGGTTGTTGTATCTCTTAAAGAAGTATGTGTTGCCTTATACAATTATGAACTAAGGAAGAAGAATAAGAAGGTCAGTTCCAGCACAGATGTAGAAGCTTTGGTAATCAGAGGCTGTTCGTAGAATCAAAGTATGAGAAAGAATGGGAGATCCAAGTCAAGGCCTAAGTTGAGCAAAAATGAGTATGCCTTTTGTCGAAAAAAAGGGCACTGAAAGAAGGATTGTCCAAAACTGAGAAATAAAGGCAAGACCAATAAAGGAAAAGTTGTAGCATAATTAAGTGTTGCTGAAATTGATGAAGCAATGTTAGATTACTCACTTGTTACATCATCAAATGGCTTTTATGATGTATGGCTACTAGATTCAACATATAGCTATCATATGTGTCCCAACAAGGAATGGTTCTTTGATTTTAAAGTACTTAAAAATGGTGGAGTTGTCTACATAATAAATAACATCCCTTTGACAACATATGAGATTGGTTCGATTCGCTTGAGAAATGTAGATGAATCAATCATCACCTTAATAGATGTTCGTTATATGCCAGAATCGAGCAAAAATCTCATCTCTGTCGCGATCTTAGACTCAAAAGGGTTCAAGGTGAAAGTGAAAAATGGAGTGATAAAGATTATCTCTGGTGCAGGTGTGATATTGAAGGGAATTTGAAAGAACAACAATCTATACCACTATCTAGGTAGTACAGTTACATGGACAACAACAACAACAACTTCTATAGATGATCAACAGTCAGAAGCAACCAAGCTATTGCATATGCGTTTAGGGCATGTTGGAGAAAAATCCTTGAATTTGCTTGCTAAGTAAGGATTATTGGAAGGAGTGTAAACTTACAAATTGGACTTTTGTGAGCATTGCATCAAAGGAAAGCAGATAAGGGTCAAATTTGGGACAACAATCCATAATACTGAAGGTATTTGGATTATGTTCACTCTGATGTTTGGGGTTCCTCCAAAACTAGTTTTTTGGGAGAAAAACACTATTATCTGACCTTTGTTGATGATTTTTCTCAGAGAGTATGGGTGTACACAATGAAGACAAAGGATAAAGTGTTAGGAGTTTTCCTGAAATTGAAAAAGATGATGGAAACTCAAACAAGAAAAAGGATCAGACATCTCTGAACAGATAATAGTGGAGAATATAGAAGCGATCCATTTGAGAAAATTTGTTAAAATAAAGGCATTGTCAGACACTTCACTGTCAGATCTACACCATAACAAAATAGTGTGGCAGAACGCATGAATCAAACATTACTGAAAAAAGTTCGATGTATGTTATCAAATGCTGAGTTGGGTAAAAAATTTTGGGCTGAGGCTGTAACATAGGTGTGTCACCTCATCAATCGCCTACCATCTACTGCTATTAATAGAAAAACACCTTTAGAGAAATGGTTTGGAAAGCTTGTTATAGATTATAATTCCTTACATGTATTTGGTTCCACTGCATACTACCATGTTAAGGAGTTAAAGTTAGATCTAAGAGCAAAGAAAGCATTATTCATAGAGATCACCTTTGGCATAAAAAGCTATCGTCTATGGTTTCTAAAGATAAAGAAAATAGTTTTTAGCAACGATGTCACCTTTGATGAATCTATCATGTTGAAAAAGGTGGATATTGAGCAGTTAGATGATACTCCCGAGCAGGTGAAGTTTGAGAGAATAGTAATCCCAGCAGATAAAGAAGGTGTTGAGACCCATCCTATGGTAAAAGGAGATTCTCAAGAAGAAAGAGTTTAAGGACTTCCTCAACAACTTAAACTAAGTACATCTAGAAGGTCAGAGAGGGTGCACAGAATGCCTAGCCGTTTTGCTGATATGATGACTTATAAGAAAATGACAGGATTACCTAGTCACTATGTTGATATAGTGCCTCATGCATCTTGTAACATCCTCAACCCAAATCATATACATTTTAAATTACGTAATATTTAAATATATACATTTGATAAATAAGCATTAGGCATGTGAATTTGGAGAACACACGACAATGACACTTGCACTGTTGTAATTGGGATACTTGA
>CATIWR010607891.1:0-14607 GCA_949677035.1 Omphalea diandra | reverse complement strand
CATCTCTATTGAGTGTTGTTATAAAACACAAACACATTTTTGAGCCATTTATTTATATGATTTCTTTTTTTTTTAAATTATATATATATATATATATATATATATATATATATATATATATATATATATATATATATATATATATGTTGTTCATTTGGTCTTGTTTTTATTGCAGGTATGTGAGTGAATTGTACCTCGAGCACTTGCAATGGAGGTTGGAGAAGATTTGGAGTTTTTTAGTTTATTCTTCTTGTGCCATCATTACGATGAGAAAGATATTGTAAAAGAATTGCTGCTGGCTACTTTGTACAGAAATGTTTAGGTGAAATGGTGCCAAGTTGTAAATGTATAGTGTTCAAATCTAAGATTTTTTGCCTTTGTTCTCGAATGTTCCATTACATTTTATAGAAGTCGCCATGAAATTCAGAAATTTATGTTAAAAAATGCTGAATAAAAGTTACACATATTGTTGCTATCTAATTTTTCTCACCATAAAATCGAAAGGGAAGTCTCTTAAACTGGACTAGCTTACAGTGCCTGCCATGGATCCTCGGCGCTTCCTTATGTTCTTTACTTACATTAAGGACTTCGTCTTAAATTAAAGGGGATAAAAATGCCATCCTTTTAGTTTGTTTTGAGAAAATTAGTCCCCTTCATGTATGGATTTCCTTGAAAAAAGGCATTAACCCGCAGGCTGGACTGCTTGCATACAAAAGCAAAAGAGATGGTGGGATTTGAAAGTATTTAGTATTATTGTATCCAACAGACAGGATCCCATCCGATCGTGTTAAGTGGCTGAATAAAAGACAGCCAAGTGGTACTGTTGTAATAATACTATGTATTCGTTCCGATAGAGCATTGAGCACACAGCCCCGCCCCGATGTAGTGTACGAAAAAAAAGAAAGTGTATCATTCTCATTAAAAAAGAAAGAACTTTTCTCTTTCTTTCTCTCCCAAGAAGGATCAGTAGCTCTCTCTCTCTGGATCTGAAGTTAAACGAAATGACGATTGTGTCCTTGTTGAAGAAAGCTCTCCATAGCAGCTCTGCTTCCTCTAAGCTTTTTGTTCTCTTGACTGTCAGGTTCAACTTTGCATTTTTCCTTCCATTTCTCAGTTTGTACTTATTTCTTCAACAAAATGCCTTATCAATCTTTATAGCCGATCCATCATATACTTGGTAGCTCTAGCTCTACTGATGAACTATGGCATCTACTTGTACAAACTGTTTTTTAGGTCAACTATAAACAGACTGAAATGTAAGCTCTAAATAAACTTACCTCAAGGCTACATAGAATTACACCATGGTACTGAAAATACAACTATGCCGCAATTTTCTTCTAAGATTTCAAGATACAATCTTTGGTTAGCCGCTGAGACAATTGAGTGAAGGAAAGGAAGTAAATCAGATATTTTCTGTGTTCAGATTTCTCTGCTAAGATATCAGTGGCCCTGAGTTTGCTTGCCTTTGACTTTCTCCTTGCCCTTGGTTCGACTTCTGCATTTTACTAAAGGGTTTTTTTTAAGGACTTGAATTTTCAAAATCTTGTTTTTCTTTCTCATTTCCATAATCCAAAATTACATCTTTGTACGGCGATTGATCGAGATGAAGATATATATGTTGTTGCTTCTTCTTCTTTCATTTTCTGTATTTTCTGGTAGTATAACTTTTAAGGTTTGTAACGAGGTGGGAACTTTCAAAGGAAAGTAAATAAGTTCTTTTATACTTCACTTCATGCTCTGAACCTTTCATTTTACTGGGACTTATTGTTGCTTATCATCTGTATGCTTTCTTGTGATATATTGCAGTAGTGGAGGTATAGTGGCATATTCTGAGTCACAATCAGATATTGGCACACCTCCTGCTGAAGTTAATCAGAATAAGCAAAGAAAGAAGAGAGTGGTGGTTCTTGGAACAGGATGGGCTGGTATTAGTTTCCTTAAAAATCTGGATGCTTCTTTATATGACGTTCAAGTTGTTTCACCCCGGAATTATTTTGCATTCACCCCTCTGTTACCTAGTGTCACCTGCGGAACAGTTGAAGCTCGAAGCATCGTAGAGCCAGTTCGAAATATTATAAAGAAGGTAGATGGAAATAGAGAAATTTCTCAATTAATTATGTGACAATTTTATGTGTGCGAGTGCTCATACATGTGTTTCCTTGAAGCAACACGAAGCTAGTATGAAAAGGACTTGGATTTTCTATTTTCAGGTTTCTCTGGTTATAATTTTCCATTTTATACTTGCAGAGAGGTGGAGAAATTCAATTTTGGGAGGCAGAATGTGTCAAGATTGATGCTGCTAACAACAAAGTTTTCTGCAAATATAATTTTGAAAGCAGTACTGTTGGGAGTGGAGACTTTTCTCTGGAATATGACTACTTGGTTATAGCAGTAGGAGCACAAGTAAACACTTTTAATACGCCTGGTGTTATGGAGAACTGCCATTTTCTGAAGGTTGGGTCAACTGATGTGCATAGAGTTGCCTATTAGAGCTTTTTCCCTTCCTGTAATACTGGGATGCTTCTTTTTAACGTCCATATATTTGTTATGTTTTTTCTTTGAATTCAAAGCCTTTTGCATTTCATTGGATTGCTAACAGTGACCTTGAATGAGGAATTGAATATTTCTTTCTATTAATGGAGATACTGTGTTACTTCATTTAGGACTTGGAAGATGCTCAGCAGCTTCGCAGGAGTGTGATTGATTGTTTTGAAAAGGCTGTCCTTCCTAACTTAACTGAAGAAGAGCGTAGAGCAAACCTTCATTTTGTAGTTGTTGGAGGAGGTCCTACTGGTGTGGAGTTTTCTGCAGAGCTGCATGACTTTCTCCAAGAAGATTTAGTCAACATTTATCCAATGGTAAAAGATCTAGTGAAAATAACTGTGGTCCAATCTGGAGATCACATTTTGAACATGTAAGCATATAGCTTTCACATGCTATCTTTATAATGCTTCTCAACATAAATCAGTGGACTGCCAAAATAGCCTTGTGCTTGATATTTTCGGGATTCAACATTATAATATCTGTGCTACTGAGGTTTTCTAAATGCCATAATAATCTTCTTTGTGCATTGAAAGTAAGGATAGATTAAACTGAATGGACGATCATCTACCCAGATTTCTCCTTCCATTTCAGGTAAAAAGACATTAGAATTTCAGGAAATTAATATACCTAATTTTTTGTCTTGGTATGCTGCACTTTGATTTTGAAAGAGAACGTGCTGTATTGTGTTGGACATTCATCAGAGTGCTCACTTGAGATTATCTCAAGGCATTGGAAAAGCATGATATATATGTTGTCTTTGTTAGAATCTTTTGCAATATCTTATCAATGGTATTCCAATTGAATTATCATGGAGTGGCAATGATTTTCAAGATTGAATAACTGGTTAGCCATTATCATCCTTCAGGTGAAGGATATTACAGTAAAATTCCTCAGTGATCTATTGTCTGGAAATCTCTATCTCAGAGTAAAAATCTGCTTTATTCTTGATGTGATCATCTGATTGTAGAAATGGGGTTTTGTTTATGGATGCTGCACGGTTTATCCTATGCTTCTCAGTGTCAAATGTTGCTAGTAAACTAACACACAATAAATAATAACTTCTAAGTGGATGTTTTGTTCGCTGATTATAACTTTGAGGATCAATCCTTTGTGCATCATATGCTGAAAGTTCCAATTTTGTTTATTCAGTCATTCTTCTGATGTGAAATTATATCTCTTCTATTAAATTGTTCTGGATGTAATAGATTCAGCTTTAGCAAGATGTTAATAGTCTAACTGTGTAGGTTTGATGAGAGAATCAGTTTGTTTGCTGAACAAAAGTTTCGAAGGGATGGTATTGAAGTTCAAACAGGATGTCGAGTTGTTAGTGTTTCTGATAAAGAAATAACTATGAAGGTTAAATCCAAGGGAGAGGTTTGCTCTGTACCATATGGATTGGCTGTGTGGTCTACTGGTATTAGCACTCGCTCAGTGGTGAAGGATTTCATGGAACAAATTGGGCAGGTTTGTTGCAAGCTGTCTGCTTGACCTCTGAATTTATCAAAACTTGACTGTTTAGTGATGGTCTCTTCCACAACGACATAATTTATATTTTGCACCATGTTTGATTTTTGTGCTTTAGGTTTATTAGTCAATAAGACCTTCAGAATGCTTACTAATCTTCTCAATCAGCTATGATACCATAAGTTTTGTTTTATGTCCAGGCTAATAGACGTGTTCTTGCAACTAATGAATGGCTGAAAGTAAAGGGAAGTGAAAATGTGTACGCACTTGGAGATTGTGCTACAATAGATCAACGTAAGGTCATGGTAAGCCTAGAGCTGGTTTATTTAGTTGCTGTCTTCCTGTAAATATGGGATTTATTAATTATTGGGCACTATTTTGCATTGAGACTTTGGTCAGTTCCATGCAACTTGGTCAAGGTGGTTTTGACTTGTCTAGCGTAGCTCATTAATAAAATCTAATAACAGATAAACTTCGTACCAAATTAGTGTGCATGAGGTCTGAATAATGCTTAAGAGGTACAGGACTGTCTTTGCTCCATTCAAAAGAGGAAAATGAGAATATATTATAGCATATTCTGTAGATCTTATATATCCTGTTTTTTTTTTTGGGTGAAATAATGATTGCCCTGAATCAAACTTGTTTGTGAAACCTAACTGACAACATCAGGATTAAACTTTGAAAATAAGTTCAAAAATTTGAAAAACCATACATCCACACTTGAAAGGCTGGATCCCATTACTTGATAATTATGCAGTATTAGTGTAAGTTAGTTAATCAGGAAATAAGCCACTTCTAATCAGGCAATGAGCCACTTTGTTAGTGTTAATTATTTTGTCAAAAGGAGATAGAAATACCCCAAATATAACCTGTGGCCTTACTGAATAGCTTTAGTAAAAAGTTCATCTGTTTTCCGTTCCTAATCATTTGGTGGTTTAATCAAATTTAATATCTTGGAGTTATATTGTGCTTTCAGGAAGATATTGGAGCCATATTTAAGGCTGCAGACAAAGACAACTCTGGTACCTTGACCGTCCAAGAATTTCAAGATGTAATAGATGACATCCTTATAAGATACCCTCAGGTGGAACTCTATTTAAAACACAAGCATCTGAGAGATGTGGCAGATTTGTTGAAAGATTCTGAAGGAAAAGACCGAAAGGAAGTGGATATTGAAGGGCTTAAGCAGGCCTTTGCTCAAGTGGATTCAGTGACTAAAAGCTTGCCTGCAACTGCACAGGTATTTGCATTTGTTTTACTGATTGGAGTGTACTTAACTAGGCAGATTTGTTGCTCATGCTGGCACATTTTACAAGAATTTTTCTTCAACCTGTTCAGGTTGCTGCTCAACAAGGTACATATCTATCTAGGTGCTTCAACCGTATGGAAGAGTGCAAAATGAATCCTGAAGGTCCTAGACGTTTTAGAAGTTCTGGGCGTCACCAGTTCCGTCCCTTCCAGTATGTTATATGCTTTGGAGTTCTAATATCTTCTCCTCTTGCATGCAGTAAAAGGACACGGAAACTCTTTTCTTTTTTCCTCCCTTTTTGCAAGTCATGTTTCTGGTCCTGTTTGCTCTGGTTCAAATGGTTTTTTTTTTTTTGGTCCAGTATAAATAACATTTACCATATTCCATCCTAAAAATACAGTAAATATTTATTTGCTTAAGAAAAAACCATTTTGAAAATATTTTTCATTCCAAACAATTGCAAGAAAAAATTTCATCATTTGCATTCTTTGGCTCGTTCTTGAGTCCTGACCTTTGGAATGCTGGAAATGATTAACTGGAAGGTACAAACATTTTGGGCAATTTGCTCCTTTGGGAGGAGAGCAGGCAGCTGCGGAACTGCCAGGAGATTGGGTTTCCATGGGTCGCAGCACCCAGTGGCTCTGGTATTCTGTATATGCCAGGTGATAAATCACTACTACTTGAAGCATTCAAAAAGTTTGTCTATATAACCATTTGATCTTTGCATCCATGGATTTGATTCACATCTAACTATTTCTTTTAATTCAGCAAGCAAGTTAGCTGGCGCACGAGGGTGCTGGTGGTCTCCGATTGGACTCGAAGATTCATCTTTGGAAGAGATTCAAGCCGTATTTGAGGCATTTATATGTTGTAAATCATTTCAACCCACAAGTGTCTTTAAAATCTTAGTTCAATACACCCTCCAAATTTTCTTATCGTGCATGATTTCCATCTTTATATTTATAATTACAATGATTGATTTAACATATTAATTTCTCTATTCGTTGCCGTATCCAACAAAATTTTAGTTTTAAAACATTCAACAAATATATAATTCAACACAGCAGCATTCAAAAATTTTAATGCAATAATATTTCTGATTATCATGGGCATTTATCACTTAACAACAATAATTTATTTTAAAAATTATAGAAATATAAAATTTGATATGAAAAATTCAAGTTTTGTTTTAGAAAAAATAGTTAGTATATATCATTTGCAATTATTGAAATGAAATTTTTTTAAAAAGCTTTTGTATTATTAAAAGCTCAAATAATTGTTTATACGTATTAGTAGAGAAATTTTACTAATTATATAACAGTATCGCTGTAAGGTCGTATTTCTAGTATTTATGTACCATTAATTGTTAAGATCAACTAACAAATAATATATATCTATATAATTAAAAAAAATTGATAACTGTTCATACGTATTACCAACATTTGATAATTATTATACTTATGTATTATTAGTAGTAGTTGTACTACTGAAATACTTAATCATTCCTTTTTTTTTTTTAATTGCTAAAGCTTAATAGTGGTACCTATATATTACTACAAATACATAATCATTGTACCAGCATACTATTTGATAATATCATATAAACCTACTATTAGAAAGTTGTAATACTCAGGTACCATTATAGAGATTATTATGTATCATTGTGTTATTTCAAATAATGGTATATACCTCTAAAAAATATTAGAATGGTATAATAATTATGTATTTGTTCTACTAGAACACCTGCTCATTATATTTTCATATCACCACAAAAATTTAACATAATACTTATATATTACTAGAAATACCTAAAAATAATTGTATCAATCTACTATTAGCAAATTTTTTTGTAATCTCAAAAAATACCAAATACTTTTCATAACTATTCCACAATAAAATCTTAAATATAAATAATAATACATATAATAATAACTCTGAGCTAAAAATTTGAAATCTAAGATTAATATATATATGTTCATCACATCAAATTAGTTTACTTACAATCATTCATTTAATAATTGCAGTCGTTATATTATTGTTTTACGTATGCACTAAAATGACATATTAAAAAAATATACTCAATTATGCCATGATTTTACTAATAAAAATCTATTTGTGATACATATGTACCTTCGAAATTACATGACATTTGTACTTATGTATATCATTAACGGGTTAATAATGGCGTGATTCCATGACTTCCATAATGCCTTCAACCTACTTTTCCATTTTAACAAGTCAAAACTGAAAATTTGTTAAAAATAAAAGCGCCAATGTAATAAATATTGAAGAGGAAAAGTGATTGCTCCTATGTTTTTTGGATCCCTTAACTGCCACATGCAAACTTCCCCTCTCATTTTCCATTCAACATTCTCTCTCTCTCTCTCTCTCTCTCTCTCTCTGTGCCTAAAGAAAACAAGAAGCAAGCTTTCTAGTTTACACAATGAGAGGCTTTACATTCTATGAGACCCTCTTCAAAGCTTTTCATGACCACCCTACAGTTTCAAAGATCTTTGTCATCTCCACTCTTAGGTGATCATTAACTCTTTTTTTGTTTTCTCCTTTAGTATTGTGTTTCTTTTGTTTGATTACATATAAATAAGTGTGATCAAATCATTTGAGCAGTGGTAGAAGTGTATTGGCTTTTTCTGATGCCAACCCATCTCAAAGTTTAATATCCGACTCCGGTCAAGGTGAATGCAAGAAAAAGAAGGTGGTAGTTCTTGGAACTGGTTGGGCTGGCACCAGTTTTCTCAAGAACTTGAAGACTTCGTCATATGATGTTCACGTTTTGTCGCCTCGCAACTATTTCGCATTTACTCCTCTGTTACCAAGTGTTACAAATGGCACTGTGGAAGCTCGCAGCATTGTCGAACCTATTCGAAACATTGTCAACAAGGTATCGCAGTGCAGTATGAGCCAAAATGTCAATATAGTTGGTGGTGTTAATTTTTTTTCTTTGTTACAGAAATCTTTTAAAGTTGATTTCAAGGAAGCCGAGTGTTACAAGATTGATCCGGTACATAGGAAAATTCATTGTCGATCAAGGCATCCCAAGAGTTTGGGCGGTGTTGAGGAATTCACTATGGATTATTATTTCTTGGTGGTGGCCATGGGAGATACTTCAAATACTTTCAATAACCCTGGCGTTCTGGAGCATGCACAATTCTTGAAGGTGCCTTGATGATTATGATGTTCTTCACTATGCAACAAATGCTTGCTTATCTAGTATCTGAACCTTATGCTAGAAGTGAAGCTGATGATTTCATCTTGCAGGAAGTAGAGGATGCTCAGAAGATCCGCAAGTCCATTATAGATTGCTATGAACGGCGAGTCTTCCCAATGTAAGTGAAGAAGAAAAGAAGAGGATCATGCATTTTGTACTTGTTGGCGGTGGTCCAACAGGTGTGAAGTATGCTGCAGAGCTTCATGACTTTGCAATTGAGGACTTAGCTCAGCTATATCCTCATCTCAAGGACTACCTACGAATTACACTTCTTGAAGCCGGCAATCACATTTTGAATATGCAAGGAAGATGGGTTCCTTCAATTTTATTTGTCATGCTCTAAATCGTGATTGTCTTTGAGCTCTATGCTTTACTCAGTCAATCATTCTTACTTTGTGTGCCGATACCTGTCGAAGATGAAAACCTGTGTTTTCTGCTGCTGTTTAGTCTGTTTTCATGTTGTTTATGTTTACCTGAATGATTGAGTTAGTTTGCTTCATGTGTGTTATTGTATCCAAGTTAATGACGAGCTAATTTTATTTCTATCTGTAAATTGAACTAGATGCTAAACTCCATGCACGACTAACTGATAACAATGGTTTTCAACTACTTGTTGCTTGCAGGTTTGATGCAAGAATCACAGAATTTGCAACGGAAAAGTTTAGTTGAGATGGAATTGATGTAAAAACAGGTTCAGTGGTCACAAAAGTTTCTGATAAAGATATTTCTATTAAAGATGCAAAAACTGGGCAAACTAGTTTTATACCATATGGAATGGTTCTTTGGTCAACTGGTATTTCTACTCGCTCTGTCATTCGAGAATTTATGAATCAAATTGGCCAGGTTTGTCACTCTGCAACGTTGTGACTCAACTAAATTACTTCTTCATTTCCAAATTCTATATGGTCAAGACTATGTCAGTAATTAATTCAATAAAGGATTCATCTACATTTAAGCACAGATTAACAGGCGCGTTTTAGCAACTGATGAATGGCTGAGGGTTCAAGGATGTGATAACATATATGCTCTTGGTGGCTGCGCTACGATAAATCAATGAAGAGTAATGGTATGTGAACATTGTTTATATCAGTGCGTGCACAATCAACTGTTACTAATATTTAACTAGTGCCACATCAATTTATCATGCCTTTGTAATGTTTCTGTTTATATCTGAGCTTATGAGACTAAAACCATAGATCACTGTTATCATAGTTTTTCTTGCTCATAAGCTTGGTTTATTATCACTGTTCCCTGTTACCTATTCTTTATCAGGGAGACATAGCAGCAATGCTCAGCAAGGCAAACAAGAATAACACTGGTGTGCTAGATCTCCATGACTTTAAGGAAGTCATTGACAACATCTGCGAAAGGTGCCCTCGAGTGAATATTTATTAGAAAAAGAAAAAACTCAAGAACTTTGATGATTTACTAAAGGATGCTCAAGGAAATGTAAAAAAACAAATTGATATTGAAACGTTTAAGCAGTCTCTGTCTGAAGTGGACTCTCAAATGAAACATCTTCCTGCAACTGCTCAGGTCAACTTTAATTAATTTGCCTTTTTCCTTATTGACACCTTTCGACCTGCTACTAGTTCTCATTCTGGTTTACGTATAAAGGTTGCTGCTCAACAAGGTGAATATCTTGCAAATTGTTTTAATCGTATGGAGCACTGTGAAAAGAATCCTAAAGGTCCTCTTAGATTTAGGGGAACAGATCGCCATAGGTTTCATCCTTTTAGGTACAAGATGTTCTCCCAACTATCTTCTTTCCGCTTCCTTATAATATAAAATACTATATTAATGCAATTATCAAATGGTAAGAGGTACTTCTATTATGGTAAAGGTACAAACACTTTGCACAATTTGCTCCACTGGGAGGAGAACAAACTGCAGCCCAACTTCCAGGAGATTGGGTGTCCATTGGTCATAGCTCTCAATGGTCGTGGTACTCAGTGTATGCAAGGCAATGCTCGTATTTATGTATTCACTTTTGTGAACCATAGGCTGTGTGTTGTAATCTCTGATGTTTCACTCAAACTTGCAGTAAGCTGGTAAGCTGACGAACTAGAATGTTGGTGATATCTGACTGGTTCAGAAGGTTCATATTTGGAAGGGATTCGAGTAAAATTTTAGTACAGATTTCATTCCATATCTATTTCAGTCTTTTTAAGGATTTCCTTTGCATTCTTGTATGGTCTATACTTTCTCTATTTTGCTTGAGTACGATACCTGTTTATTTTTCCACACCAAGGAAGACCTGAAACTCCATTTCTCATTTTAACGATATCATTCACATTTTTATTTTGTTATAATTTGATCTTTCTATGTTCTTCACTACCATGGTGCTGGAATGTTATTATTTTCAGCTGGCTCTAAGCTTTAATGAACATGCAGGTTGCAAAAACTACTCTTTTTTTTCCCAACACTTGTTTACTTCGTAAAGCATATCTCAAAGATCAGCCAAACCACCTGCGAAGTGCAGTGCAGTGCACTGCAGTATAAGCTAGAAATCAGATCCGGTTAATCTTCCATTCACACCCACTTCATTGAAGCAAGTACTAGGCATAAATTTGGCCTTCCTATCTTAATTCCTCATGTTGTTTAATAAGGTATTGTAGGAAATAGAATTCAGAACAACTACTGCTTCCTTCATGGAGGCAAAAGCTGCCAATTTTCAAGAATTCTTACCAGGTATTGCTAAGGAATGAAGTTAGGATTAACTGTTACTATGTATGGTGGCACAAATTCTTGGTATCTAGGGATACTAATATAATGCTAAGAAAAGTAAGTAAATTATCTTGTTAAAAGACAAGCGCGAAGCATTATTGTAAAAAAAAAAAAAACAAAATTTTCTACACTGTCAAAATTGACATGAAAATAATGGTGGTTGATCAGATTCGACATGAATCCCTTCCAAATATGAATTGCCTAAACCAGTCAGATACCACAAGCACTTTGGCGCGCCAACTGATTAGCTTGCCGCAAAGCTGGCAGAATCATTAGATGATGATGCTTTGCTAACGATATAAACGTATCCAAATATGAAAATAATGTTACCTTGTCTAGACTGAGTACCAGAGATACTGAGTGCCATGACCAATGGAAACCCAGTCTCCAGGAAATTGGGCAGCAGGCTGTTCTCCTCCCAGTGGAGCAAATTGTCTTGAATGCTTATACCTTACAAATAATAAACAGATGCATCAGTATTCCCAGTTAATATCCTTGAACTTTGTTTCACAATGAACAAGAAAAAGCAATCCAGCTAGATGATCAGCATAATGTGGACTTTGCATGAAAAAGTCTAAGGGGACGAAACCAGTGGTGACCTGATCCCCTGAATCTGAGAGGACCTTCAGGATACTTCTCACAATGCTCTATTTTATTGAAACATTTAGCAAGGTATTTACCTTGTTGAGCAGCAACCTATATATAATTTTAAGAAAATGTCAACAACTAGAACTAAAACAGATTGAAATATGGTTGAAAATGTTGAAAAAAGAAACAAAGTGTTTACCTGAGCTGTAGCAGGAAGATTTTTCACTTCGAAATCCACTTCAGATAAAGCTGTTTTAAATGTTTCAGTGTCTATATATTTCTTGTCCTCCCCTTGAGCATTCTTCAGTAGAGCATAAAAATTTTTCAGTTTGTTCTTGTCTATATAAAATTTGACTTGAGGTATCTCTCATAGATGTGGCAAATAACTTCAAACTCTTTTGCATCTAAAGCACTAGTTTTATTCTTGTTAGCCTTGTCGAATATCGCTGGTATATCTTCACGATAAAACAGTGGTCAAATTAATACTATCAGAAGGTACTTTTGGGAATAGCTTGTAAGGATAAAGTAGAGAAAAGTATGCGCATTACCATGACTCTGTTGATTTATCGTTGCACAATCACCTAAAGCATACACTTCATCACATCCTTCAACCCTCAGCCATTCATCAGTTACTAATACGCACCTATTAGCAGGTGTTCAAATGAAGAAGAACGTTCAAAGGAATTGAATGATAAATTCAAGATCAAACTACATTATGGAAGTGATCAGAATTCTGTATGATAAGATGTGAATGGTTGCAAAGCAATACAGACCTGACCAATTTGCTTCATGAAATCTGCAATGACAGGGTGAGTCGCAATGCCAGGTGACCAGAGAACCATTCCATATGGTATGGAATCAGTTTGTCAAGTTAGTATGCCCTTAATGTAAATATCCTTATCAGAAACTTTCACAACCATTGACCCTGTTTTTATTAGATAAACATGATCTTATTAGATAAACATGATCTGTTTTATTTGTTATTTTGAGCTAATCTTGTACAGTAACTATTAAGGTATTTACCTACTATAAATCATATATATATATACAGAACTTTAATAACATGGTATCAGAGTCTAGCAATCCTCTTCTCCTCTTTCTGTCACAGTAATTTTGTTTTTCTTGTGTCTCCCTCTTCTCTATTTTTTTTTCTCATCTCTTAATTTTCTTCATGTCTACTGATTCTTCACTTTCCTCTGAGTCTACTGGTTCTCTTCTTTTTTTTGTTTCTACTCGCACTTATCCATCTTTTCAACTCTCAAATATTCGCAACTATGTCAGTGAGATCCTTACCTTTACAAATTATCTTTTATGGAAATCAATGTTTATCCGTGTCTTCGCTGGGTATGATGTCTATGATCATATTGATGGATCTAGCATTTGTCCTTCTGCAAAAATTACAAATTCAGATGACACCTTAAGCCCAAATCCTGCCTTTGCCATATGGAAGCAGATTGATTCTCTTGTCCTCTCCTGGATCCATGCAACAATTTCCTCTGATATCCTTCATAGTCTTTTACAACCTGGTGCCACTATGACGGCACGCGAAGCATGGCTGTCGATTGAATGAATGTTTAAGGATCAAACATCTTCACAACTTCTCCAATTAAAATCAGAATTCTCTAACACCATAAAGGGTGATCTTAGCATTGATGAGTATATTCAACAATTAAAAACCAAATTTGATTCTCTTTGTTCCATTAGGCATAACCTCACAAAACCTGATCTTGTTCTACAAATCCTTGAAGGCCTACCCTTTGAAGTTGTCAATTTAACCACCCAAAATCCCCTTCCATCCTTCATCGAAACTCGTACCCAACTCTATCTCCATGAAAATCGCCTAGCCAAAGCCAAAAGAATCCAAAATCCATATGTTGACACAAATGTTGCTTTTGCTGCTACCTATCAGCCTTCTCCATCACAAGGTTGAAGTTGCCCTTCATATGTCCCCAACACTAATTTCAACCGATCCTATCACTTTAAAAATTAAATCAGGGGGCGAGGTCGTGGTCGACCATGAAATAATAATAGAGGACATTATTCCTACCGCCCTTCCCCACCTCATTATCCTACCAACTCAAGCATCCTTGGACCTCCTCCACATCTCTTTAATACATCATCTTCCCAACAAGTTCAGTGTCAGGTTTGTTTCGTATATAATCATGGTGCTCTTGATTGCCCTTATTTTCCCCAACCACCCACAAGGGCATTTAATGTTATGCATATTCCAAAACCTTCTCCAACGCCATGGATGCCTGATACAGGATCAAATGCTCATATGACATCAACTCCAAATACTCTTGCAAACTCTACTCCATACCAAGGTAAGGAAACAGTTATGTTTGCAGATGGAAATCATCACTCTATTTCTTTTATTGGTCATTCGCACATCAAAACACCTTCAAAATCCTTGGTTTTGAAAGATGTTTTGGTTGTTCCTGCCGTCAAATCCAATCTATTATTTGTTAAAAAGTTTACTATTGATAATTCTTGTTCCATTGAATTTGACCCTTATGGTTTTTGTGTTACAGTATGTTTGGATGGAGTGTTTATAATGGAATGGAAGAGTTATTAATGGAATGAAATGAATTGGTTTGGTTTGGAAAGGAAGTGTTAAATTATATTTATGTTTGGGATGGTAGGAATGGAAATGAATGGTTTGAAATTAATTATGTTTGTTTGCACTGGAATGGAATGGAAGGTTAACTTAAAATTGACAAAAATACCCTTATACATTCAAATATAATTTTCTTTTATTTTTTTATTTATCAAATTTTTAATATTAAAATAGAAATTTATTATTATTATT
>CATIWR010607748.1:0-16660 GCA_949677035.1 Omphalea diandra | reverse complement strand
ATATATATATATATATATATATATATATATATATATATATATATATATATATATATATAGACAATAGCTCCTCGTCTATTTGGCAACATAAGTAAATATCCACATAAGTTCATCTATTCAATCAAACATTTTATTTTAATTGAAGTATGCTTATATAATCCCTCACTGAATACAAGCATTAATCAAAACTCATATAACTTGATTCAATACTGATAATACCATCATATATTTTTATATTCAATAATATGCAATTAATATATAAAATTTTAACAAAACTTATAATATAGACTATATAAATATGAAATACATTGACAATTTTTAATTAAATAATATATTTTATTTATATTTTATAACCTATTACTTTAAGTTATAATTTTATTTCTTAAACTATTAAAAAAATATCTCATTATATCACATTTAAAATAAATTAAACTTCAATTTAAAATAATACATAACTAATAATAATTCAAAATTATTTTTAATAAACCTTAAAATTTAATCATATGATATTTATCTCTCTTACATTCAACACTATATAAGTTGTTCTAATTATAAGTCCATACTAGATAATATATAAAACTTTATCAAGATAAATATTTTAAGTAATCTAAAAATTTCACAAAAATTCTATATCATTTTAAACATATCCAAAATAATTCATGTAAATTTTAAGATCAAAATAAGGTGGTTTCCTATTTTTACTTATAAAGTCTTTACAAGACAATAATGATATACTAGCCTTAAACTAATATATTAGGTACTCTAAAATTTTTTAGAAAAATGTATATCATAATAAATATGTTAAAAATACTCTGTATAAAATTTGAGATCAATTTTATACTTTTTACCATTTTAATATCATTTAAAATTAATTATTATGCTTGATAGCTTTCACACATAACATACTTAAACATATCAACCACTAGCAACTAAACCACAATTTTTTTACTTTGTTTATTTATATATATATATATATATATATATATATTACATTTTAATTTTTATAATTTTACTTAAGTTTTGAATTAATTTAATTTTAAATTAAATAATATTTTGACTGTGAAAATTTTACAACTTAAGATTTATTTTTGATCCCTTCATTCCATAACTCCGACAGGAGGCTGCTGCAAGGCTGAGTATAAGAGCAGTGACCTCCTGATTCGATGCATATCAAAAATATATGGAACTGAATCAAATAGCGAATTGACGAAAAATAATAAAAAATGCCTCTCCCTGCAGTTCTCTTGGTAAGAGCACAAAGCTTGCTTCCATTTTCTTCTGGCCAAACTCTTCCTTGTATTTGCTGCGTCGTTTTGAAGTTTTTTCTGTCGTTTTTGCAGGTTGCCGAAAAGCCTAGCATTGCTCTCTCTATAGCTTCTGCACTTTCCCATGGCCGGGTACTCTCTCTGATTTATTTCTTTCTTTCTCCATTTTCCGTGCAAGTTCGAAAAAAAAAAAAGAAAAAAAATTATTTTAATTTTGAAGCCTCTGATTTCTAACTCAAAAGAGCTCAGTAGTTCATAGTTTCTTAAAAGTATTTAATCAACAACTGAGTTCACTTTAATTAACGTTTGCTTTGATATGGTAGTCCCTTCACAAGATAATATTTGCTTTGAACTATACTGTTTTCACCAACAGATGTCTCAATTTGGTAAAGTTTGTTAAGTGCGTTACGTATTTTAATGTTCCATTTTGAAGCCATTAGGATCTTAGATTGAGTTGGAATTTTTGAGAAGAGTAGTGATTTCTAATTTTTATCTATATCTATAGGCTATATGCTGTATTTGAATAATCTCTCATACATGAGTAATTCTATGTTCTTTCTTCTTTATTTGTTTAGACTTGGCAATGTCTTCCTCTTAATCTCTTGGATCATCCCATTTTGCAATTTGATAGGCTTGTACAAGAACATATTTTACTCCTGTAGGTTAAACTTTGCATAAGCTTTATTCTCATTCTGAATCTCCAATTTCTTCTTGTATTTTTATGGTAAGTTGATTCCCAGAATTATCCCCAAAACTCACTTTAATTTCTTCCATTGATTTTGTGAAAAATTCTCGACAAATGCATACAAACTGGATAATTCTTGAATGATTACAGCATTTTAAAATAATACTTATGAACACTTAAACCTGTGCATAATTTAAAAATGTACCATTTTATGATTGTGAGTGCATCATGCTAAAACTTAAGATATTCTTTTCTAATCTACTATTATCAAAAGTTAACATTGCCATTTTGACTATACCTTTGGGAAATACAAATATTTAGTTTGAATGTAATTATATTTTCTCCTAATTTTCTTTCTTCTAGTCTGTGTTATTTGTTTTTCGTGACAATACAAACAGCAATTGCCTGCCAAAAAAAAAAAAAAAGCAGTCAAATACAAATCAGGAGGCACTGTTAGTGTTATTATCACTTTTTGGGTACTCACTATGATGCATTTACATGCTTTTTTGCATGAATTGTGTTTTACATGCTTTGTCTCTCTAAAGTTCAGATTTGATTATATTAGTGACTGAAAAATTATGTTGCATGCTACAGATGTCCACCAAGAAGGGTAGCACAGAGGTCCATGAATTTGATGGAGTTTTTCTTGGATTTCATGCTCATTATAAAGTCACATCAGTCATTGGGCATATTTTCAGGTCTTTTTTCTCCCTAATGTGAAATTAACAAAAAAGAGAAGTAGGTTTCTCTTTATTATGGTTGTTGCTACTGCTCAAGTAATGTCTTCCAGGTGCCTCTTTTGAGGATTCAGTTTTATACTCAACTCATCTATCATTTTTTTTCTCTAACTAAAATGTAGAGAAACTTTACCTTTTCACCTTTACTTCTTCATTTCTATTTCGGTTAGAAATTAACGATGTCAATCAGCATTCGTCTCTCTCTCTCTCTCTCTCTCTCATTTTGTTAGATTGTGCAGATATGGTAAAAACTAGCAGTTTGTCGAGTTAAATCTACTAAAAATTTTTTTTGGCTTTAGTCTGTAATGCCTTTAAATAATAAGCTAGCGCTGTGGATCCTTGTCATGATTAAGACTTAAATTGAAGAATTAGATATGATGCTAGAGCTTTAATATCACACTTGCTCATGCATGTGCACCTTAAAGCTGTGTAGTTAAAAGCCCTTGTTAAGCGCTAATGCGAAGCGCAAATGGGTCCACTGCTTTTAACACCTCCAGGTGAGGCACCTTTAGTAAGATGCATGCTTTGAGCACTTAAGTGAGAGTTTTGTTTGAAGCCCAAGGCAGAAAGCACTCGCTTTGTTAGATTTGTTATAGTCAATTCTAGATAATTCAGGCTTCTTATTTAGTTGGTGTTTGCCGTTCACTTAGTTTCTATTTCTTTTATTCTTATCCTACTTATGCCTCATAATTATTCTGCCTTGCATCATGTTAATTTTTTTTTAATATTCTACTCTACTTCTTTCCGATCTTGTTTCCATTCCATTTATTCTGTCTTACATCATGTTGGTTTTTTTTTAATATCCTACTCTACTTTGTTGCATCGCATCGCATCACTTCTCATTTTTTGTTCCTGTGTCTTTTATTATTTCTTATTTCTAATTATTTATTTTGTTTATACATATTCTTATTCTAAATATCCCTTTATTCTCTTAATCTAATTTTTTGCCTTTAATTTTATTATTAATTATTTAAAATTTGCATGTTGCTTCTGTAAAACGAGCTCTTATTTTGCGGTTGCACTTTAAGCGATGAGAAGGCATATCACTTTGAAGGCACCTTTCGCTTTTGATTACCTTTGCCTTAAAGGCACTCGAAGTTGCAAGCAACTAATGCTAGAGCTTTCGTATTAGTGACTCAATGTGACACTGTACTTGGTCCTTGCACTTTGATATGCTACTCTGCAACTTCATTACATCACTGCAATATAGTTTCTTGGCTTGTATCTCCTCTATGATTCAGGAAAACTGAAAGGATCCAGACTGGTCTCTTGCGTAGCATTAATATGATCATGCTGATAAGTTTTAAAATTTGCTTAATGTTTGTTTTAGTAATTTAGTATTTGTGGAATGTGTTATGGGATTTCCAAAAAGGATCCAAGTCTTCTGAAAATTATAAAGCAATGACATGCTCTTTTACTAAATGACTAAAAAAGTGCTTTGGTTATGTGACATCTAATGAGTTTATCAGCAGTTGATTTTGTCCCTGATTGGTGCTTTGTTTGCCTTAGGCTTAATGATTTACTCTGTGTCCTGTTGTTTGGTATTTGCCTTTTCTCATTTCCCTTTTGTATGCAAATGTAGTGTAGATTTTCCACCAAAATATCAAGACTGGACAGCCACTGATCCTATAGATCTTTTTGAAGCTCAAATTGTGAGGACTGAAGCAAACCCTAAGGTATGGCTGGCTTCTTGCCTCCCATTTAGCTGCATTTTCTTTGCATTATCCTCTATTCTGTCTTGGACAATGTTGGGAAGTTTGATGTAAGATAAATTGTCATTAGCAGAACGCGTTTCCTTTGTTAACAGATTGTCAAATATGAAGCTATATAGCAGTGAGGGTATTGACAATCTTTTCACGTTTTTTTAGATTTCTGGCTTTGTATATTATCTTTTTTATGATATGTGATTTAATTATATATTTATATGGGAGGCTCTATTGCTAAAACCATTTTGGTTGTAGCCACAACCTAGTCAATGGGCCAATTTTTTTTTACCAGTTTACCCTCATTTATAGTTATTTTCACCTTCTTTAGTCAATTGACCACATCATCATCCTCTTCTTCCACTGCGATTGTAATGCCATTGATTTCTTCCTTGGCATTTGGTCTTGCTTCATGGGGATCTCACGCATGATTAACGTGCGTTCAATGAGACTTGTAGAGAAATTGGGCACCAATAGAAGAGGTGGAAACTTTCTATGAACTGTGAAGCAGGAAGTGATGGCTGGGATATGGGCTTTAAGTGGAGGTTGGTGGATGAAGGAGCTGGGTTACCAGAAATGTAGCCCCCTTAGTGAATTATGTTCTTGTAATGAACACTTAAGATTGAGGATGTATAGAAATCTGGTATCTGAATAAGGAAAGAGGAGAGAGGACAGCTGAGAGTCTCTAGGGTTAATGCTTTTGTCAAACAAGAGATGCTATTATGTGCAAACACTTGCTGACAATATTAGAAGCTGCCAATGATTATTTCCTATATAGCACTTCTTGTTAATTATATTTTTCTTTTTTTTTTTTGGACCCAACTATGGGCAAATAGTTATGTAGCTGTGTTGTGGTCAATATGCTATACCACATTATACAAAATTTATTTAAATTTTCCATTATGTAAATTATACCTATTTAGATAGTATAAATAAATTTATAAATAAAAAAAATTTGATTTTGTTCTATCAGAAAAAAAATGTTCTGTGTTTGTAACATGTTCCAAACTAAGTGACCTTCTATGTGTTCTCATTTCCATTTTTGCATACTGGTGCAATCTATTCATCAGGTGGGGATTCTGGTATGAACATCATTGTTGTTCTTGTTGAGGAAAATGAGACTTGTTGTAGCATACGTTAAAATTTTTAAATATTAAGTTAGATGTTTGTTGGGTATGGCTGTCATGTCATTGTAATTCTAGTTAGTGGGATTAGGTGCAAAGTAAAGTATACTCATGTTGTGTCCATTCAACACAATATAACTAAGCCTTACTCTCAAGCTAATTGGGGTCAGCTATATGGTTAAGGTATAATGTTTAGAAAAGTATGGTCATTGGTGTTTATGTGTGGTAGTTGCTAATTACTGTACCAGAATTCTCATAACTTTAGGCTATATAAGCCTTAGATCATCAATGAAAAGTAGTGAGTGTCGTATTCCATTTTTCTGGAACTCAGTTTCTGTTCTTTGTGGTTGTGTGTTCATGTTCTTTGCTTACCATTTCCAATGGGTATAGAGGGATGCAAAGGCATTTTGAGCTACCGTGGCCTCCATGAGGATTTCGCGCCTCACTCCTCTTTGTCGATTCTTCATTGTCCATATCAGACTAGACTCTACCCATTTGCTTGAACTCTTCAGCAATAATATTCAAAGTCTGGTTCAAAATTTATCTCTCTGTTAAAAAGCTAATAAAGTCGGATTTTAACAAAAATAGTGTGTTTGAGAGAGAGAGAGAGAGAGTTCTTGCTTTATGTCAATAAGCTTAAAAAGTTTGAATTGAAGAAAATTGTTGGAGAGGGAAAAGAGAAACAATAAAGCATAGTGTGAGTAATCTTGTTGTCCTTGAACGGATGGAACACATTGAAGTTGATTGTCACTCTGTGAGGAATGCTGTCATCAGTAAGAAGATTTTACTCCATTTACACCTTCAATGGATCTGATTTATGTGTTCACCAAGACCCTTAAAAAGGATGAATTCACCTGATTGAGTGACAAACTTCACATGATGGTCGTCTATGCTCTAGCTTGATGGGGTGTGTGTTAGTATCATACTTTAGGGCTAATTAGTTGTATATGATAACAAATTAGGATTGCATTGTTTGTGCCTATTTATAGGCTATTGCATATCTGTTTGTATAGTTGTCCTTCCTACATAGTTTCTTTCCTTTTTAGACATCTTGTATTGTAATTTAACATTACGTGACAGAATTTTCTCTTCCCATTCAGTCTTGCTTCTATTAGTATTAACGATAAATGAGGTAAATTGGTTGCGAGTGTGTGGAAGAATTTTGTTTTGTTTGTTTGTAAGCAAGTTAAATGAGATAGGCTGGTGATAGTTTGGAAAGAGAGAATAACAATAAATGAAGGGCATTTGGTAAATAAAAAATTATGTCATTGACTAGATCAGTTTCATATGCACATATGCTTGCATTTGTTGCTATCTTATGCAATTGGTTGTCTTGTGAAGTTTATAAATAAGTAAATGGGTGCAACTGTTATATGAATGCTCTTACTTGAGGATGAGTTTTTCAGCTCTTGGATCAATCTCATATTGGGATAAGTGTTACATAATCAAAGTGGATAGTTTGACTCCCTCTTACAGTGTAAAATTTACACAATATGTTCCCCATTATGAGATTTATCCAAAGGCTAAAAAACTCATTCTCAGAATTTGCTTATGTAGCTTGATGAGGTATTTGGAGAAATTTTTTGAACATGAGTTGCTTGTAACTCAAGCATTTGGTATGATTAAGTTTATGAATTCATATCAGTCTAGCTGTTTTATAAGTTTTCTTTTTAGAAAGTACCTTTTGACTATCTCTTATTGTTGTGTTAAGGCTCATATTCGCCGGCATTTAAGTCAAGAATCTCGTGGCTGTTGCCATTTGGTATTATGGTTGGATTGCGATCGTGAAGGGGAAAATATATGCTTTGAAGGTAAGTTTATTGTTTTAGATGCTTTGGTTTAACTCTTAATTTGTACTACTTGACAAAGTCCAAATTTAGTGTTTGATTCTTTTAACTTTATCAAGAGTGACGGCAAGGGCGAGATGGAGCCTTTGTGCATGGGCTTGGGTGCTTAAAATTTGATTTTGGAGGTCATGTATTCTAATTATTAAAACAAGCTTACAAAGGCTAAAATTATCCCCTGGAACACTTCTGTATCGTTAGTGATCTTTGTTCTGCATCCATTACAAGGCTAGAAGGCTTAATTTAACATCATGGACTTTGGAAGGTTCTAGGACTTTCTTCATCAACTTGATTGTATGGCTGCATATTTGGCAAAAAGAACAAAAATTTTGGAAGTTTATGCACTAGGCACGTAGGAAGATGGTAGAGTTGGTTTATAAGGGTAAACAAGATTCTATTTAATGCATTAGAATTTCTAGTCCAGGGCAATAAAATGTGTGCCAATAACTAAACCATTCAATTTCAAAAGAATATGAAGTGCTTGGAGATGATAAGAAGTTTTAGATTACTTTTGAATTGGTGATTTACAACAGTCAACAATTTTAAAGATATTCAATTTCTTGATGACTTTGTTTGGGTATTAGATTATAGTTTTTGTTTTGGATGAAATTGGGATAGCTAGGGATTGACTTTGAAAAGGCTCTATGGATTTAGTTGAGGTCAAATATCAGTTTTTGATGGCTGGAGACTTTATTAATGGAGAATTTGAAGTTTTCTACATGACATTTGGAAGAACAAATAGAGATTAGAGAGCAAGAATCTAGAGCAGAGAAAATCAACCTGAAAAAAGAAGGTTAATGTCTTGCCTGCACTTATTTCTACTTTGTGAGGTTTCTTGGCTTATTTAGGATTGCCTTTTTAATCTTTATAAAAATAGCTTGCTTAGGTGCTTTGGAGGCTTTTATTAATGTAGAATAGAGAGATTTTTCTGGTAGGAAGTCTGCAGAATTCTTTGGAGTCGTGCTGTCTTTGTAGAATAGAGAATTTGATGATGGATGCCCACATCTTTTGTTGAAAAATTTTGTCATTAATATTTTTGTTGGATAAAGCTGTTATATTGGCATCTTTGTGATTTTGGGCATTACTTTATTAATACTGTTAATGTTGCTATTTTTATGACCTTTGCAAGTACAAATTTGGGACTGTAAGTTGTTGCTTAACGTATGTTTGTTTAATTTATAGCTTTTATTTGATAGATACTACTGACTTATTACAATAAGGCATGAGCTCTTTATTGGTGCTTCAAGTGTTGCCTACATAGTTCTTTTCTCATTTTTTTTTGTGTTGTGATTGGGAATGTCTGTAGACACCTTGGAGACTTGGTGTAAGGTGAAGAAAGTTTGGTGGCAGAGAGGATGACAGAGTACCTTGGATTGTATTTTTTCACAGTACATCGAGGCTGTTTGGATGGGATGGAATGCACTTATTTTAAGAGTTCATTCATTTATTTAATTTGTTGTGGAATAAGGATGCATTCTTGGTTTTGTTTATAGATTATGTTTTTTAGGGTTTCCTGAGGAGTGTTCTTTGTGTATCCTTCAATGTGATTGGAATGCATAACTTATTTGGTCTTTGATGCTATGATATTGTTTCCTTTTTCTTCTTCCCTCTAGGGATCTTATCCAATATATGGTATGTTCTTTCTTTCATCAATGTTTATTGTATGAAAAAAAATCTTATCCTTTTCTCCCTTTGTACGTGCTCTTTTTATTTTCTCTTCATAAAATTTCTTCTTTTATGAGAAAACATAAGAGAAGGATACTGATTGGCAAGCATGTCTCATAAAGAAAGCCGTGAAGCTGTAATTTGAGAAGTACAGTGAAAAACTCTTTTCTTTTCTTTTCTTTTTTTCACTAGTCAAAGCTTGAAAGTGAAACGGCAGCACAATAAAGAAAAATGGCAGCACTCTAAATAAATATGCAGATAAATACACACTCTCAGTCACCCATTTTATATGCTGCTCAAATTTGGATATAGTATGACTGCACTATATGCTACCAAATCTTGAGTTTACTAATATGATTCTCCTCATTAACAAATTGGTATGGGTAGCATGAGCCTTAAAGTGTTTTAAACTTTGTTGAATTGTTAAATTTTCTATGAATTTCTACCAGTTGAACTAGTAGAATGTTGCATGTGTTTCCTTGTGCAAAGTGGGTGAATTAACTCTCTCCTATTATTTGATTGCTGAATTTTTCAGAAATTCATAAGGACCTCAATTTTAGTTTGTTAAAAACTTTTGAAAAACAGGCTGTGGTATTTTCAAATTTAGCTGCTGTCATTGCTAAAGTTGAATTGTACTTGCAGTTATTGAGTGTACTGGTTTTCGTGTAAATGATTCTCGAAGAAAGGTCTATCGTGCACGGTTTTCTTCAGTTACCGAGAAAGATATTTTGCACGCTATGGACAACCTTGTTCAACCCAACAGAGATGAGGCATTGGCTGTAGATGCTCGGCAAGAGATAGATTTGAAAGTTGGTGTTGCATTCACTCGATTTCAAACCACTTTTTTCCATGGAAAGTATGGAAATCTGGATTCAAGAGTTATCTCGTAGGTTCTCTCTTTCTTTCTCTCTTGTTATAGGTTTTATGTGTGTTTTCAAACTTGTGATGCTTTGTTTTACTAATGCTTATGGTATTTTCAGTATGTTATGGAGAATTCTATAGTTTGTATGAAATCAGTGAACAAAATAAGGTTGAAAAACATTGTGGAGTTTGTGATATTATATGTGGATAATTCGATCATGGAATATCCCTTATCAAACATACTCAAAACCAAAAGTAGTTTCATCACCAACTTTATATTTGGCTAATGAAAAAATGATTTAGAAGGCTATGAAACAAACTTGCAAGTTGTTGACGAGTGACATTAGCTCCTACGTTGGCATCTTGCCCTCACTGCTATAGACCGTTCTTGGGTAACATGAACGCTTGTTCTATAATCTCTCTAGTTTTGCTATGACATTTAACTCCTATCCTTACGGTTACTGTGACCTTAATAATAATAGAAATTCCTTCAAATTAACATTTTCAAACTTTGCAACAAGTCTTGTACTATTCCCAATGAGGACAAACACTAAAGGGCATTTTAGACAAGGAGCAAGAGTGATGCACCCACCATCCATCTAATATCTTTGAAATTTTTTTGACAATTGATCCAAAAGTTAACCTTGGACCACACGCATTAAGGGAGCTAGACAGGATAAGATTTTTTGATTTAGGTTGAGATGAAGTTTATACTCAACAATTAAAGCAAACTTTTTCTCAAACTTTGTAATAAACTAAAGCATTTATAAAATGTCTTTTATTGGATTATAACTCAGATTTATTTGCAAAGTACAAGTTAGAAACAACAAACCAATTAGATCCAATACTAAAATTCTGTATAAGACTGCTACAGTGCCTATGTTAATTATTTTTGCTAAGAAAATTACCATAATGAAATTGAAACAAGGAAGTTTTAGAATATCTTATCGATGCAGTCAAATATAGAAAATAAAATTTAGGAATTACTTTAATTTAAGGCTTAATTATGGAACCCATAATTTTGTTATGAGTTTTTTTTTAATTTGGAGGATCAGAGTTTAGTACTAGGTTTAGTATTATTTAGGAATTTTTATTATGACTAGGAATATGTAAAAGTTGGTTTGCTATCCTATCTATGAAGTATCGACACTTCTTAGGGGTCGACGTAAGCATGTCAAACACACTAGGGACACATCGGGACATGTATGGTACATGCCGAAAATCGTGTCCCCTATTTTTGTCCTTTCTTTGGAACTGTGGACATGTTGAGGACATGTCGGTGACACGTTGAGGATATGTCGAGAACTCATGATTTAAAAGTTTTTAAAATTTGGGATCAAATTTGGAAAAAAAAGTTTTTTTTAAAATAACTCTAAAAATATTGGGTAAAAAATTGTAAACAGAAACTTGTTAACATTGTGAAAATCTTAGCTGTTTGGTGGCTTTTTTTCTTTATTTTCCCATCTAATTCTTTCTCCTCTTTGTTTTTTTTTTTCCCCCTCTTTTGTGGCGAAATCCTATCCCTCTATTCCTATTTGTTTGGTAGCTCTATCCATGTTGTTTAAATGTTATTTATATACATTTGCATTATAATGATATATATATATATATATATATATATATATATATATATATATATATATATATATATTGTCTGTGTCCCTGTAGTATCCGGTGTCTCATTTTTTTTAGAAAATGCCATTTCCTGTATCCGTACGTGTACCTGTATGTGTATCTGTGTTGGTGCTTCATGGTATCCTATTTAATATTGGTTTAGAGTTTCCCTAGCTTGGATTTCTATTCCTTATAGGATTAGGATTACTTAAAGCCCTATAAATACCTAACTAACTAGTTTTTTTTTGTAGGTTATTGATTCTGGAATTTTAAGTATTCGATTTGGAAGGCTTGGTGCTGGCATTAGTTTTTATTCAAATAATTATCAGCTAAATCAAATTGGGAGCATATTAAAGTTTCCTTTGCGTATTTTGGTTCTTATTTTTGTGTCCTACATTAATTATCTTGTCCATTAATAAAAGAGAGAATAAATTAGTGGACAAACATTTCAATTTATATCTTTAATGTAGTTCTAAAGCCATTTTTATCCTATAGTAGCAAAACATAATAGAAAATACCTAGTCCACAACATCGTAAGCTTTTTCAATATCCAACTCAAGAACAACCACTTTTTGCAATCTCCTTTTAACAGAAATAGTCATCAATTCCCAAAAGCAGGTTGTGTTTAATGGGTCTAACCCGGAGACATCTAATGCATCTTTAGCCGAGTGTTTGATTCAACAGTTGAGGGTTCTGAGACAATGGTTGGAGATTGAGATCATAACAGCTGGGCTGACCTAAGGCTGTTTTGTAAAAAGAAAGGAAAAAAAAAAAAAAGGCTAGGAGTTGCATTTTCAATTGCTAGGTGCTAACTTTCAAGGTTTATTACTAATGTTGGGCCTATTTTTGAAAGCTAGAAATCCTAGCTTTTTGGAAATGAAAAACATTAGATTTCAAGTTATTTATGAAAAGACTTGCTAAGAATTAAACGCACATTCTAACATGCCTACTATACAACATGTATTAAAAAATTAAGCATTGACGTTGGCAAACAAACTTTATCTTATAAAATCTTAAAAATAATAATTAAAAACATTATAAGACACTTCTGTATATATTAATGCAATTATATGCATATAGGTTATTCCTCTATAATTATATAAGCTTTGTTATAAGAAAAAAAAATATTAATCAGTTAAAAAATGTATGTAGTTATTTTTTCTTTATTGAAGTGTTTTATTTTTGTAATACTAAGTCACACAAGATTAATTTGACAGAAGTGAAGATGATAAGGATGTGTGGCAATATGTCACAAATGAGAACTAAATGTATTTGTAGGAAGATGGAAGTAGTGTATATAGAGGAAAAGTTGAGAGAGTGGAAATTGAGATAGGTTGGACTTGTGCATTGTAGAACAAATACATTTGTATGCAAGGTTGAATAATTGAAGTTTTAGGAGATAAAAAAGCAAGGGATATGCCCAGAAAGAGAAGAAAAGATTAAGGGAGTAATGATGAAAGATTTAGGGGGCTCTAAATCTTCCTAAAGATGTACCAGTAAACTGAGTTGAGTGGAGGATATGAATCCATATAATTATCCTAATTAGTTTCTGATTAAGTCTTGGTTGAATTGGGTTTAGCAACCTAGTGTTGCTGTGTCAGAACCTAGGTAGAATTGGAAACGGAAACATGGAAACGAAAAATACGAAGATGGAAAATGCGGAAACAATATTTTTAAAAAATATAAGAAATGAAATGTCAGGGAACATGTATAGAAAAAAGTATATACTGATAATAATTATTGAAGCAAATAAAATCAAATTATACTCCAGGAAAACTATTAAAGATAATTATTCAAATCAATTAATAATACAAAATAAATAAGATAATAACAAATTAGTATTCAGAAAAATAAAATCTGATTGTCTACAAGTTCCGTAACCAAAATTAATCAGAGGTCCACTTACATAACAATATCAATCACAGGTCCAACATCAATCATCAATGTTAGGATCTTTTTAGTTATATATTTTGTTACATGAATAGCGCATACACATGAAAAAAAAAAAAAACTGAATGTAAAAACACAATTAACCCCCAGCCCCCCAACCAAAAAAAAAAAAGACAGAGAAAAGAATGCAAAAGAGATGAGAAAGAAAATAAAAAAATTAAACTGATTTTAGCCACCCTACATTGCTGTCGCCTGCAACTTGGCCGTCTGATTGTGTCTTTGAATGGAAGGCAGAAATTGGCAATCTTGCAGAAACAATTAAGTTGGAGTAAAGAGTTCTGGTATATCAATCAAATACTAAAATAGGAAAATAATAAGAATATTAAAAAAAAAAAAAGGAACAAATAACAAGAGATTAAACAAAATATTATGCATATGCAAAACATAGGATGTCCAAAAATAATTCACTGACAGATCAATAATCACTAGTTAAATTGAAATCAAGTTTCCAAAGAGAAGAGACTAACATTTCTCGTAAAAGTGCCAAAATCGAGAGAAAAGAGTCCTTTTACAGCATTTCTTGCCATGCATATGGGAGAGAGGGAGAGATGGAAAGTTCTACGAACTAGTTAAAAGTGCAAAGAGTGGAAACTAAATTGTGTTGACATGTCATATATTATGGCCAACAATACGTTTTTTACCCCTAAGTCAAGATGAAAGTTTCCATTCTTAAAGTAGTTATACATTTGGTTTTATTTGATTTTTCCAAATTTGGGCAAGATGGACAACTCATTCGTGAATTAGTGTGATTTTTGTTACTTCCATTAAGTCCAACCAAAAAACATGTCTATTTCAAATAACTTAGTATGGCTAATGGGTTCTTGAAACGTGTGGGCACATTGACATGCATAGGAACAAGGCTACACAAAATTGTCTAGTGGGAGAATATATAGTTCTGCTTATAATCTTATTGAAATTCTGGAGACTGGCCCCCGATGTGCCGCTGCCTTTCCTGATGATTGTGCACTTAATTGATTTCAAATATTTTTATCTTTTTTATTGGCATTTGTGCCTTATGTTGTGCATTTCATTCCTCCTTAATCTCAACCAGTCAATTAATTGTGCTTTATAATTTCCTCTTTCAGCTATGGGCCTTGTCAAATTCCTACCCTTGGGTTTTGTGTACAGCGTTATTTTCAACTTGCTACCTTTAAGCCAGAAAAGTTTTGGGTTCTGCAACCTCACATAATAGTTGATGGCTATGAACTTAAGCTAGAATGGGAACGTCGCAGGTTGTTTGACTTAGATGTGAGGTTTTCTTCTCCTGGATTTGGATTATGACTATCATACTTTTACGTAAAATGGCAAGGTATATGATATTTTCTACCTATTGCAGGTCGCCATGATGTTTCAAAGACTGGTGATGCAGGATGGAATATTAGAAGTGACTGATGTATCACAGAAGCAGGAAAGCAAAGGCCGTCCTTCTGGTCTGAACACAGTGAACCTTCTAAAGGTTAGAAAAACTTGGGGATTGTTTGTTGATTGGGGAAATAGGAGGCCATATTGCATAATAGATTATTTGAAATAGTATTTTTGGGACCACTAATCTTTTCTTAGTTAAATGTAAGTTGATAAATTGTTAAGAATATAAAGATTAAGGGTGAGGTTTAACTTGAAATAGAAAATAGAAAAAAAATGGAGTTCAGGGGTATAAACTATGAAGGGCTTAAAATATTTATTTTATGAAGGCAAACTTCTCCATAATTTTCACAGAAGTACAAATATGTCAATCAACCACCAAAAAAAGACATCTGTACTAATTTTATTACTATTATATTCTTATAATTAATTTTTTTTATAAGACACTGTTATGGTCTGCAAATTAATTTATTAAGTGTAATGTCAACTGGTAAATGATTTTTTTTAAAAGGTTATCTAAACTTTTTAACTTATGTGTGATCTCTATGTTTTTATTTGAACTGATCGAGTTGCTCAATAAAGTTTTAAAGCTTTCTAGTTTATTGGTTATAAGATTAAGTAAACCATCCTCTTCTATTGGTATTGGAATTGACTTGAAGGTGCTTTTAGTTTGTTTTGCCTGCTATTTGGTTTTACTATTTTCTATTTAAAAATTTTATTTTACAGTTTTCAGCCATTTTTAATGGATACTGAGGTTTACTATGAAAGATTAGAGTGGGATTGTTTTAGTAAAGAAGTTGGGAAACATGTTAAGAACTTTTTGGATTTAGTGTTCAATTTCTGAACTAGAGACAATCAAACAAAGACTATTTCATTGTCATCTGTCATTGGATATCCATTTTACTTATCTTCGTTTCTATATTAATGCTTTTGTTGTTTTAGCAGCCATATGATGGCCATTGATATCCTGTTAATGGACATACTAAAAAAATTTCAGTTCAAATTGTTTCATCAGAACAAATTAACTGAAATGACTTCA
Organism: Omphalea diandra; assembly: GCA_949677035.1. Lineage (NCBI taxonomy): Eukaryota > Viridiplantae > Streptophyta > Magnoliopsida > Malpighiales > Euphorbiaceae > Omphalea > Omphalea diandra. Next base: position 811 of record CATIWR010607748.1, on the reverse strand, counting down.
ACTTAAGGACTAAAGTGTAGGTGAATAAGAAGCATAGGCCCAAGTGTAGATTTTGCTAATGTCAAGGGTGGTTTACCTTTGTCAACCTACCTTTCCCATCCCTTTTTTTATTGATTAAGGAAATTGAGGGCATTCAACAAGATTGTAGATTTTATTATATATTTCTTTCGACCATGTTAAGGAGGATTAATTCTCTTCTTTCTTGTGAATTGTAATTATTGTCATTCATATCTCTGCTAAAATTCTTCTTTTATATCATTAAATAAAAGGTTAAAAATCAAATTTTTGTCTAGAATGTAATAATTGGAGATAACATGAGTATATTTCTTTATTTCTGAAGGTTGCTTCAAGTGCATTAGGCTTTGGACCTCAAATGGCCATGCAACTAGCTGAACGGTTGTACACTCAAGGATTTATCAGGTTTCTCTTATTTGCTTACCCTTATGCAAGTACTGTTTTCTTCTTTTATGTTTTAGTAGTTGTATTGTTTGCAATACAATTGCATTGCAAGTATCTGTTTATTTTGAAGTTTAGTGTTGTTGGATCATCTTGTTGAAACTAGGGTTGTAAGTAGCCAATATGAACTGGATTTTATCATTTGAAGTTTATTTTTTGAGGTGTAAAGGATCCTGAGCTGAAAAAGAAAAAAGATTGGAATATCAGCTTGAGCTTCTCTTGCTGTTTATCTGACTAGCTACTGAGGACCCTGACGTTGGGTGCGGGGGGGGGGGGGCGCGCGCCCCCCCCCCCCCCCGGCACAGCGGGCCGCCGGCACGCGGGGAGTGAGATCTGGTGGGTGGGGGGGGGGGGG